>JAJGRW010001102.1:260838-355161 GCA_025461045.1 Carex parvula | reverse complement strand
TTATGGCAGAATATCTTGATACTCATCAAGATCGGTTAATAACAAACCGATGCTGGTGATTATCAGGATCGGCTAAAAATGAACCGTGCTGATGATTATCAGGATCGGTATTATAACTTAACCGATCCAGATAATTAATTTCTTTCTCCCTTTCCGCAATACGAGGTCTTTTAATTGCTCCCTTTCCAGTGCGCGATCTGTCTCTGCCCTCTTTGAGGTGTTTTCGTTCTCTGAACTCTCTCTACCCGAAACAAGTGTTTCTCTTCCTCATTTGTTGATCTATCTCGGTTGATGGTTGATTGAGGTAATATAAACCCGATTCCTTCATTTTTAATTTAAAATGCTAACTAATTTTAGGCACAATCCCATAGAGAATCAAGAAATTAGGAAATTCAAGTGTACGTTTTATATTTGATCTATAATTCTCGTTCTACAAGCACATATCAATCAAATTAACTTGGATTGATGAGACTCAAGAATGGTAAATTTGTTTTTATATTAGGGCTCATGTGGTGTATTTTGCTTCAAAAGCTCAACTCAATTCTTATTATTTTTGTAGATTGGCTATTATTGAGGAATCTGGTGCAACGATCTTCATCTCACTCGATTCGGCGTCGAAAAAAATTGTAAGTGCAACATGAACCTCGTGTTTGGCTTTGTGAATGAAACTTGATCATGTATTTTGATAATAGTATATATAGTTAATTAAAGGTATTTCCACCATTAGGTATCTAGCTAGAGTATTGTCTTACGAGCCACAACCCAATGAATAATGCCTTTAGGTCATAAAACCCGTTCAAAATTAATCCATTAGGGATTAATTTTGAATAGTCCCCGTTTTGGGACTGCTCTTTGAATACTTTGTCTCAATTAGGATGTGACCACTTGTTAGTCGTGTTTTAGTATTTAAGCGAATTTCGGCAGCATTTCCTCTTAGTTCCCCGAATATTTGGGGAACTAAGGGGAAATGCTGCCGAAATTCGCTTAAATACTAAAACACGACTAACAAGTGGTCACTACTGAGACAAAGTATTCAAAGAGTGGGATAGAATGGTAACCGGCCCCATGTAAGCCCTAGTGTGAACATTTAATATACCATATATTCCCTTGTGCTTAATTGTTTTTTTCTTATAATTGCAGATGGACCGCAGTTGGATGTACGGAACATCACGTATATCCAATGAATATATGGCCGGTGTTGATGAATTTATGAAAGTTGCTACGGACGATACGGCGAAGAATGGGACTGGGCTGATGTCGTGTCCTTGTCGTGATTGTAACAATATGAATAAATTTTCCAATCCCAACCAAGTGAGGAACCATTTAATCCGACGTGGATTCAAGCAACAATATAAGCGTTGGATATGGCATGGCGAGAGTTTGGAAACCGATATAGGTAGTGAGCATCAGGAATACCATACTGGTGGGAGTGACGGAAGTGGTGATGGACCACACGATGGGACCGATGATGCGGTGGTAGATGAAACTGAGAATATTGATCAAATGTTACGTGATTTAGAAGAGGATTTTGATAATGATAAGCAGTACTCTGTATTTGAGAATTTGTACGAAGATTCTAATAAGGAATTGTATCCCGGTTGTTCTAAATTTTCAAAATTGAAAGGTGTATTAAAATTGTATAACCTTAAAGCATCAAACGGTTGGAGTGATAAAAGTTTTACTGCGTTATTACAAACATTGAAAGAAATGCTTCCGGACGGAAACGAGATACCATATAATGTTTACGAAGCGAAGAAAATGTTGTGTCCAGTGGATTTGGAAGTTCAGAGAATACACGCGTGTCCAAATGATTGTATATTATATCGAAATGAGTACGAAGATTTCCACGAGTGTCCAAAATGTGGTGCATCACGTTATAGTAGAAAGCATCTAACCAGCGATAAAATGGGGAGTGATAAACCGGATAAAGGACCTCCGGCAAAAGTACTATGGTACCTCCCCGTGATACCAAGATTCAAACGTTTGTTCTCAAATGCCAAAGATGCGAAATTATTGCGTTGGCATGCCGATAACCGGAAAAGGGACGGAAAATTACGGCACCCCGCTGATTCTCCTCAGTGGAGAAATATTGACAGAAGATTTCCCGAATTTGGCGGTGACCCAAGAAACCTAAAGCTCGGGCTGAGTGCAGATGGAGTGAATCCGCACAGTAGCATGAGCAGTAAGCATAGCAGTTGGCCGGTTCTTTTGTGCATTTATAATCTTCCGCCGTGGTTATGTATGAAACGCAAATACATCATGCTGACCTTGCTGATATCAGGACCCAAACAGCCCGGAAATGACATAGATGTGTATCTAGCGCCGTTGATTGAGGATTTAAGCAAGTTATGGCATCCCGGAGTGGAGATATTTGATGCATATACCAAGGAGAAATTCACTTTACGGGCCATGATTTTCTGCACCATTAATGATTTTCCGGCCTATGGTAATTTGTCGGGTTATAGTGTTAAAGGGGAAAAAGCGTGCCCTATTTGCATGGATGATACAGTCGATATGTGGCTACCACATTCCTCGAAAAATGTGTACATGGGTCATCGTAGATTTCTTCCTGCCAACCACGCACACCGAAAGAGAAGGAAAGCATTCAATGGAAAGACCGAGAATGTCACAGTAAATTATCCATTGACCGGCCAACAAGTTTATTCGAGAGTAAAGGATATTGAAAATCAGTTTGGGAAATGGAAAAAAAAGGCGGTGAGAAAGAAAGGGTCTCCGAAAATTACATGGAAGAAGAGATCAATATTCTGGGATTTGCCATACTGGGAGCATTTAGAGGTTCGACACTGTCTCGATGTGATGCACGTGGTTAAAAATGTGTGTGATAACATGGTTGGAACATTGTTGAATATTCCGGGAAAGACTAAGGACGGTATCAATGCCCGAAAAGACATGCAATTCTTGAACATACGGCCGGATCTACAACCGGCAGAGAAGGAAAGAGAAAAGGGTAAACTTTGCACATACCTAAAACCCGCCATGCATACGTTGTCAAAAAAAGAAAAAACAAGTTTATGTGAATGCCTTCATGGTGTAAAAGTACCATCTGGATATTCTTCAAATTTTAAGAACCTGGTTTCACTGGAGGGATTAAAATTGATAGGTATGAAGTCCCACGACTGTCATGTTTTACTGACACAGCTTCTTCCTGTTGCAATTCGGGGCATATTGCCACCGTGCGTTAGACAGACGATCACAAAGCTTTGTTTTTTCTTCAACGCCATTTGTTGCAAAGTAAATGATCCTGATACGTTAGATGCTTTGCAGAAGGAGGTTGTCGTCACTCTCTGTCACCTTGAAATGTATTTTCCGCCGTCTTTTTTTGATATAATGGTTCATTTAATTGTTCATCTAGTTAGAGAAATTAAGATGTGTGGGCCTGTTTTCTTGCGGTACATGTATCCGTTTGAGAGATACATGGGATTGTTAAAGGGATATGTGAGGAACCGATATCGTCCTGAGGGCAGCATTGTAAGAGCATATGCTGCCGAAGAGGTGATTGAGTATTGTACTAATTATCTGGATGATTTAAAAGCCATCGGCATCCCTAAACCTCGGCACGGCGGAAGACTTCACGGGGTAGGCACCTTGGGATCGAAATTAATCGTGCCCTTACATACAAAGATGACCCTAGCACATTTACATGTTTTGCAGCACCTCACCGACGTTCATCCTTATTTGGACGAGCACATGACTTTCTTGCGTCAACAGAATCCTAGGAAATCCGATAAGTGGTTGATTGGAGAACACAATGAAAAGTTCGAAGGATGGTTTACACGTAGAGTCATGAAAGCTCCGGAGGGAGAAAACATTAAAGAAGTTGTCAAAATGTTGGCTCTCGGTCCAGTCCATGTCGTGAAAACCTTCCAAGGATTTGACATCAACGGGTATACATTTTACACAAGAAGTCAAGATTTGAAGAGTACCGTGCAAAACAGCGGAGTGACTGTGGTAGCCGTGTCGAGTGATTTTTCAGGAGCTAAGGGTGCCGGACCATCGCATGCCTCGATGTCGTATTACGGGTTTATCGAAGAAATTTGGGAGCTAGATTACAGAAAATTTAAGATCCCGATATTTCAGTGTAAATGGGTCGACAACCGTAAGGGCGTTAAAGTTGACAACGATGGTTTCATTTTGGTGGATTTCAATAAGGTTGGATACAAGGATGATCCATTTATACTTGCAAGACAAGCCACACAAGTGTTCTACATAACTGATCCGGCCGATCGTTTAAGACATGTTGTCCTCTCCGGGAAAAGACGTATTGTCGGGATTGATAATGTAGACGACGAAGAAGCGTACGATCATTTTGATGATATACCTCCTTTTTCCACTGGCATGGCATCTTTACCAACTGTCGTGGATAATGAAACAAGTCACATGCGCAACGATCATAATGAAGGAGAATGGATTGAATAAATTTGATATTCAATGTTTTATTGGTATATATGTCATATCTAGATTTTTTTAATCTTTTCCGACTTGAAAAAAAACTTCAATGTTCCTGACTTAATGAGTTTATTAATTTTTTTCCAGGAGGCATTATAATTACTTGACTATGGGGGTTGCATGCAAGGTGTCATAAATATTTAGACTTTTTTGTGTTATTATTGTGTTGTTTAGTAAATTATTGTGTTATTTAGTAAATTTTGAATTATACAAATGTGATGCTAATCATGTAAATGTAAATTATGTGAATGTATATTTGATGCATTACATAAATCCATTGAAATTATGTAAACAGTGATTTAGTTTTTTAGAGTACTGGATTAAATATGTACGCATCAGGATCGGTTATTAAGTTAACCGAACTTGATCACAGTATGCAGGATCGGTTTTTTAACAAAAAACCGATCATGATGATATATTTTCGCGGTGATTTAATTTGGCGCCTCTCTGGCTACTTAGCGAAAATTGGTCTCCTGAATTCATTTTCAAAACTCGATCTGAGCTCACTGATCCCTCTCTCTCTCGCTAATCTCTCTCTCTCGGGCGCACTCCGCCTCCCTCGGTGCACTCCGCCTCTCTCGGTGCTAACACCGCCTCTCTCGTATTCTTACGGTGCTCACGCCGCCGCCTCTCCGCCGCCTCTCTCGCCGCGCATTCTCTCCCCGGCACCTCTAGTGCCGGTGCTATCGGTGGTGCTTCCATCTCTCTCGGACTAATTTCGCACTAATTTCGGGTAAATGCTCAAACACCTTTTAACTGGTACCTTTAACTGGTACCTTGAGTTCACCTCTGCTACCGGACTAATTTAACTGGTACCTTGAGTTCACCTTTTAACTGGTACCTTTTAACTAATTTAACTGGACTAATTTCGCACTAATTTCACTGTGTTGCTGTTGCTGGTACTGGACTTGGTTTTCATAGTTTATATTGTTCAAAGTTGTATTGTTCAAAGTTATATTGGGATCAAGGTTTACATTGTTCAAAGTAATATGCTTCCCCAAGTTTAGAAAATTCACATGTTGCTCCAGTTTTGAAAAAACAGCACGAATACACATGCTGCTCCAGTTTGAATATTCTAAAAAAATAGCAGGAAAATCCAAATAAATCAAATTTTCACTCTAAATTGGTTGTTTTTTTATTCTCTATCTAACCGTTCAGATGGCTAGTGGTGCTGGTGAGGCTAGTGGTGCTGGTGAGGCTAGTGGTGCTGGTCATCGAGCTGCTCCTATCATGCCTAGTGGTGCTGGTGAGGCTAGTGGTGCTGGTGAGGCTAGTGGTGGCGGTAGCGAGCGCGCCTCGGGTGAGAAGCGAGTAAGAGGGCCTTCCCAACTTGCTACCGTCGTTAATCAGACCGGCAAGCATGTTGAATTTGATGCACTTGGGAGGCCTATTATTAATAGGCAAACCACTAAATACCCCTCGCACCTTGGGATATTGGTAAGAAGGAACGTTCCTATAACGTGCCTAGAGTGGTCTCAGGTAGAAGACGACGTGAAGGAAAAGATATGGAACCAAATCCAGGTAAATAACATGGTCCTAAGCTCACAAGCTAGCAAAGTTGAATTTAACTCACGTAAACTTTGATTTCTGTTTGTTTGGCAGATGGACTGGAATATTGATGGTGATGATCAATATTTGAAGAAGAAGATAATACAAAAAATGGCAGAAATGCACCGAAAGTTCAGAGTAGCTCTGACTAAGCACGTCAACGCAGGTACAAAACATTCTAAAACGTCCCGGACGATTGTCAAAACGTCTGGACGATTTAATTAAATTCTCAGACTTCAAAATAGCTTTTTAATTATGACAAAAAGTACAAAAACGTCCTAGACGATTCGTAAAACGTCCTGACGATTTAATGTTAAAATCTAAATTCAAAACCAAAATTTTCATCTTCAAATGTCCAGAAGAAATCGTTGTGAGACGTTTTATAATCGTCCGAGACGTTTTCGGCGCCTCTTCGACCCCTGCGAACCGACTCTTCCTCTCTTCTTCTTTTCTCTTCTTCTCTCCGCCACCCTAGCCCTTCAATCTCTACTACAACCACCACAAACCATGCAAGGAAAGTACAGATTAGCTCTGACTAAGCACGTCAACGCAGGTACGACGCCCGACCTTGAGAAGCTCTCGATCACACAAGAAGCTTGGGATGCCTTTGTCGAGTCCCGCCGGTCGGATGAATTCAAGGTCACTTTTTTTAACTATAAACGTTCAATGAACCTAATTGTTTAATTGTTCAACGATTTTCATTACTCGTAATTGTTTCTTTGGGTAAATTGCAGAATAAAAGCAATAAGGGGAAGGAGAATCAGTCCAAGAACAAGTATAAACATTACCTGGGATCCAGAGGGTACAGCGGTGAGAAATTCCAGAATAGGCTCAAAGAAGCATTCCAGAAAATTGCAAACTCTAAAGCAGTAAGTAGTGATCCGTCTACCCAGGGGTCAACTACTATACTGTCACAGGAGCAGTTTCTTGATATGTCTGTTCAGTATAGGCATGTCTCGTGGACACTAGGACACACGAAGCCGACTTCCGATGGCGAGGAACTTCTTTATCCTAACCCGGACACAGAAGCAATCGTCAAGACTATTGTGAGGATTTAGATATTTTCATTCCTTGAAATTCAACTCTAATTTATTATGTGATAACAGGTTGCCATTGTCATTTCAGGAAGAACAACAGGAGGCTTTCAACAAAGGCTTGTTGCCCGTCGATCGTTACGACGATGTTCTAGGAAAATCTCTGCCGAATCCGGAACATGCTGGGAGGGTGAGAGGCCTTGGAGCTCTGGTGGGTATTAAAAAGGCATATCAGGGAAGCGGAAAAAGGAGGAGACACGTGCTTTCTGGGTCTGGCGCGGACATTGAAGATAGGATACAGAGAGAAGTGGCGGCGAGAGTACAAGTTGCAGAGGACAGAATAAAGGAAGAAATGGAGGAGAAAATGAAGGTAATGTTAGCGGAGCAGATGGCAACATTGATGGGCCGAGGAATACTCGCGGAAAGCCCAACAGCCACTCACAGCCCAACAGCCGTAGCGAGCAGCTGCCAGTCAGTTGGACCACGGACTTCCCTCTTTTTCCCGATGGAGGTAATGCAAATAAATACATATTTTTCCATCCAAATAAAAAAAATAATTCTATTACGTACATGCCTTAGTTTTATACATATTATTCCTTCGAATGAATTTTTGTAGCATGTACAGCCGTCGCAACGAGTATGCAGACTTCTCATGCATCGAGATGGGAAGAAGGTTGAAGTGGCTTCGGGGACAATTAATGTTCCAGTAAATCCTGGAGAGACCATTCACACGAGGCCTGTACCACCTGACCATGCAAGGGTAATGGTGGATGCAGTGGTCCCGGGTGAAGAAGACACCCCTCTACCTGTACCACATGAAGACATGCCAACCATCATCTCAGCCGTTGGCAGCTCCACCGCATGGCCGATGGACCTGATATCCATTGATCAGGTAAAAAATGCATATTATTATTACAACTTCTTATAGTTATAAATTTGTATCTATATGGTAGAGTTTTAGTTGATGGTATTATGTTAATTGCAGGAACCACCCAATGTTCGTACTGGTGGGGATGTGGTACAAACTGAAACAAACATGTTTGGTGGTATCGATTTTGTCCGTTTTCCACAGTCTTGTACCCATCTGCGTGATCGGTTCTTGAGCCAACCTAACAAAGCATTTCACGTCAACCAGCCACCTGACCTTTTCCATCATGAAGAACCCCTGGTAGTCAATGCAGATGATTTTTTGACGTTGGTTAAACCAAAGGAGTGGCTCACCGGACCGATTATTCAGATCTTCATGATGTGAGTTAACATTCGTAATAATGGTAGAATGTACTACTTTTAATCCAAAATGAAAAAATCGAGATCACCTGTATTCCCTTTTTTGCAGGTATCTGCAGAAATACAACAAGGAGGAACATCGAGAAGATGAGCGTGTTGGTTTCATGGACCCCATGAGAACCAATTTACACTTGTTGGAGGGTGGTGCCCAATCAATAGAATACGTTGAGAAATACTTAAAGGTTGTACTGAGAGAAAACCGGAGGAAGAAACTGATATTCATACCGTATCATCAGAAGTTAGTGCTATATACATTCTAATTTTATTAAGTTTCTTTCATTTCGTATAAATCAAATTGGGGACGGCTAATTTGCTGCCGGCAGCATTCTGGCCAGCTGCTGCCGGGGGCATTTCGGCCATTTCTGGTGTTCAAACAACAACTTTTTTTATATAGATGTTCAATCTATATTATAATCTACTTGGAGACCAAATTTTACATTTTTTGGAATTTTTTTACTATTTATTAAGCCACTTTGAAAATTCCAGATCACTTGATCCAGATTCAAAGTGGCTTAATAAATAGTAAAAAAATTCCAAAAAATGTAAAATTTGGTCTCCAAGTAGATTATAATATAGATTGAACATCTATATAAAAAAAGTTGTTGTTTGAACACCAGAAATGGCCGAAATGCCCCCGGCAGCAGCTGGCCAGAATGCTGCCGGCAGCAAATTAGCCGGACCCAAATTATAGAATGTGAGATGATACAAAACCTAATTTGCAGAACACATTGGCTCTTGGTCGTGCTTATGCCAAGGGAGAGTCAGGCGTACGTGTTCGATTCTCTCAATAAGACCGCTGGTAAGAAATCGGCTCCACTTCACCCGAAGATCATCGATGCGCTCAAAATGTATGCTTTTCAAGCTTTTATTTGTCAAATCTATAGATTTTCATTAATATTTTTCTTAGAATTGGTAGTATTTTTTTCAACAGGCCCTACCAATTGGACCAGATGATTGGAGGAGTTGGAAAATGCTCTAATTTCAAGATTAATTATTGCAGGGTAAGTACTTATTTTTTAACTTCTCTTGTTGTTTGTAAATTGCTAAGTTGGTGATGTTAAACGAGGGACTTAGATGTAAAAAATGGTGAAATTTGGTTATGATATGATTATAGGGACCTAGCTGCAAATTAAAATTGGTCAAAATCTATATGTGCAAAAATTGTTTAATTTTTTTAACTATCTTGATGTGTAATGTAGTGCCCACAACAAAATGGAGGTTGGGAATGTGGATATTATGTCATGATGCTCATGCACGACATAATACATCGCTTCCTCCGTGATTTTCCGAAAATGAAGGTCTATATACATTTATATATTTTCCAAAAGTAAGCATAGTTGCTTCAAATATAATTAAGTACATATTTAATTGTGTTCTTATATCATTTAAAAAATGCAGGACTTACCCACTAAGTACCCGGTTTACAGAATGGACGAGATTCGCAACTCGTGGTGTAACTTTTTCTTAAAGGAGGTAATCATTCAAAAAAGTAAAACAATTTAGAATGTGATAATTTGTAATAATTTGTAATAATTTAGGAGCTTAATAATTCTATGATATGGTGTATGGATTTAGGAGCTTAATAATTTAGGATGTGATACTTTTCTAATAATTTAGGATGTGTATTGATTTGTGGTGATTCCTGATGCATGTGATATCCTATATAGGCCAGCAAAATATACTGGAAGCTGGCCAAATATAAAATAAATTTTTTTAAAACACAGTAAAACATCAGTATCGGTTATTAATTTATTAACCGATTCGGATCACTATCCGCATCGGTTATTTATACACAACCGATTGTGATAACAACCTTCTGGATCGGTTCGTATAAATAAACCGAACCTGCTAGTTATCTGAATCGGTTTTTAACAAAACCGATCCAGTTGCTCTATTGTTATATTAAAAAATATTTTATAAATTGGCCGGAATATTGGATCGGTTTGTTAAAAACCGATCCAATTGTTTAATTAATTTGCCCAGATAATAAATATAGGATCGCGTGATAATAAACCGATCCTGGTACTTATATTCCGGGATCGGTTTAATGTTTAACCGATGCAAATACTGGACAAGTCGGGATCGGTTTTATTTTTAACCGATCCAAATACTATGAAGTCGGGAGCGGTTGGAATAAATAACCGATGCAGATTCTGGATGATTGGGATCGGTTACTTAATAAAACCGATCGCGATAACTAAAACTAGGATCGGGTTTACATTAATTATCCGATCCAGATTGTTTCTATCTGGATCGGTTGTTTAACCGATACAGTTGAGATTGACTACTTGTATCGGCTGGAACAGGATCGGCTGTAGGTCCGATCCTGATGTGCGAGTATACCCGATCCTGATTTGTGTTTTTCCACTAGTGATAGGCAAACCACTAAATATCCCTCGCGCCTTGGGATATTGGTAAGAAGGAACGTTCCTATAACGTGCCTAGAGTGGTCTAAGGTAGAAGACGAGGTGAAGGAAAAGATATGGAACCAAATCCAGGTAAATAACATGGTCCTAATTTCACAAGCTAGCATAGTTGAATTTAACTCACGTAAACCTTGATTTCTGTTTGTTTGCCAGATGGAACTGGAGTATTGATGGTGATGATCCGCATTTGAAGAAGAAGATAATACAAAAAATGGTAGAAATGAACCGAAAGTTCAGAGTAGCTTTGACTAAGCACGTCAATGCGGGTACGACGCCCAACCTTGAGAAGCTCTCAATTACACAACAAGATTGGGATGCCTTTGTCGAGTCCCGCCGGTCGGATGAATTCAAGGTATCTTTTTTTTTAACTATAACCGTCCAATGAACCTAATTGTTTCTTTGTTCAACTATTTTCATAACCCGCAATTGTTTCTTTGTTCAAATTGCAGAAGCTAAGTGATAAGGGGAAGGCGAATCAATCCAAGAACAAGTATAAACATTACTTGGGATCCAGAGGTTATAGCGGTGAGAAATTCCAGAATAGGCTCGAAAAAGTTAACCAGGTGATTGCAAACGAGACAGCAGTAAGTAATGATCCGTCTACCCAAGGGTTAACTACTACACTGTCACAAGAGCAGTTTCTTGATATGTCTGTTCAATATAGGCATGTCTCATGGACACTAGGACACACGAAGCCCTCAGCAGATGGCCAGGGATGTCTTTATCCTAACAAGGAAACAAAAGAAGTCGTCAAGACTATTGTGAGGATTTAGATATTTTCATCCCTTGAAATTCAACTCTAATTTATTATGTTGTAACATGTTGGCATTGTCATTTCAGGAAGAACAACAGGAGGCTTTCAACAAAGGCTTGTTGCCCATCGATCGATACGACGATGTTCTAGGAAAATCTCTGCCGAATCCGGAACATGCTGGGAGGGTGAGAGGCCTTGGAGCTCTGGTGGGTATTAAAAAGGCATATCAGGGGTGCGGAAAAAGGAGGAGACACATGCCTTTGGAGTCTGCCGCGGACATTGAAGATAGGATACAGAGAGAAGTGGAGGCGAGAGTACAAGTTGTAGAGGAGAGATTAAAGGAAGAAATGGAGGCGAGAATGAATCAAATGTTAGAGCAGAAAATGGCAACGTTGATGGGCCGACACCTACTCCCGGAAAGCCCAACAGCCGTTCACAGCCCAACAGCCGTTCAGAGCAGCTGCCAGTCAGTTGGACCACGGTCTTCCTTGTTTTTCCCGATGGAGGTAATACAAATAAATACATATTATTCCATTCGAATAAAAAAAAATTCTATTACGTACATGCCTTAGTTTTATGCATATTATTTCATTCGAATGAATATTTTTAGCATGTACAGCCGTCGCAACAAGGATGCAAACTTCTCTTGTTCCGAGATGGGAAGAAGGTTGAAGTGGCCTCGGGGACAATTAATGTTCTAGTAAATTGTGAAGAGATCATTCACTTGAGGCCTCTACCACCCGACCATGCAAGGGTAATGGTGGATGAAGTGGTCCCGGGTGAAGAAGACACCCCTCTACCTGTACCAACTGACGATATGCCAACCATCGTCTCAGCCGTTGGCAGCTCCACCGCATGGCCGATAGAGATGATATCCATTGTTGATCAGGTAAAAAATGTATATTATTATTACAACTTCTTATACTTATAAATTTGTATCTATATGGTAGAGTTATAGTTGATGGTATTATCTTAATTGCAGGAACCACGCAAAGTTCATACTGGTGGGGATGTGGTACAAACTGGCGCAGACATGTTTGATGGTATTGATTTTGAGAGTTTTCCACAGACTTATACCCTTCTGCGTGATTGGTTTTTGAAACAACCTAAAAATGCATTTCACGTCAATCCGCCACCTAACCTTTTCCATAGTGAAAACCCCCTAGTAGTTCGTGCAGATGATTTTTTGGCATTGGTTAAACGAAAGGAATGGCTCACCGCACCGATTATTCAGATCTTCATGATGTGAGTTAACATTCGTAATAATGGCGGAATGTAGTACTTTTAATTCAATGTTGAAAAATCGAGATCACCTGTATGCCTTTTTTTGCAGGTATGTTCAAAAATACAACAATGATGAATATCGAGAAGATGAGCGTGTTGGTTTCATGGACCCCATGAAAAACAAATTCCTGTTGTTGGACGGTGATGCCCAATCAAAACAATACGTCGAGGCACACATAAAGGAGGCACTAAAAAAAACCGGAACAAGAAATTGATATTCATACCGTATCATCAGATGTTAGTGCTATATATATATTCTAATTTTATTAAGTTTCTTTCATTTCGTAGAAATTATAGAATGTGAGATGATACAAACCTAACATGCAGAGATCATTGGATCTTGGTCGTGCTTATGCCAAGAGAGAGTCACGTGTACGTGTTCGATTCTTCCAATATCCATTGTTTCGGTAAGGCCGTTGGTAAGAAATCGGTTCCAAACTACCCGAAGATCGTTGATGCGCTCAAAATGTATGCTTTTCAAACTTTCATTTGTCAAATCTATAGATTTTCATTAATATTTTTCTTAGAATTGAATGTCAATTTTTTTCAACAGACCCTACCAATTGGACCAGATTATTGGAGGATTTGGAAAAAGCCCTAGTTTGAAGATTACATATTGCAGGGTAAGTACTTATTTTTTAACTTCTCTTATTGTTTGTAAATTGCTAAGTTGATGATGTTAAACGAGGGACTTAGATGTAAAAAATGGTGAAATTTGGTTATGATATGATTATAGGGACCTAGATGCAAATTAAAATTGGTGAAAATCTGTATGTGCAAAAATTGTTTAATTTTTTAACTCTCTTGATGTGTAATGTAGTGCCCACAACAAACCGGCAGTTGGGAATGTGGATATTATCTCATGATGTTCGTGCACGACATAATAAATCGCTTCCTCCGTGATTTTTCGAAATTAAAGGTATATATACATTTATATATTTTCCAAAAGTAAGCATAGTTGCTTCAAATATAATTAAGTGCATATTTAATTGTGCTCTTATATCATTTAAAATATGCAGGACTTTCCCACTAGGTACCCGGATTACAAAATCTACGAGATTCGTAACTTGTGGTGTAACTTTTTCTTAAAGGAGGTACTCATTCAAAAAAGTAAAACAATTTAGGATGTGATAATTTGTAATAATTTAGGAGCTTAATTCTAGGATATGGTGTAAATTTTGCATGAACGTGATACTTTTGTAATAATTTAGGATGTGTATCGATTTGTGATAATTTCTGATGCATATGATAGGTCTTTTGTGATAATTCCTAATGCATGTGATATCCTATATAGGCCAGCAAAATATAGTGGAAGCTGGCCAAATATAAAATAATTTTTTTTAAAAGACAATAACAAAACAGGATCGGTTCTTTATATATCACCGATCCTGTTAACTATTCGGATCGGTTATTTATAATAAACCGATCTTGATAACAACAATCTGGATCGGTCCTTATTTAAAAACCGATCCTGATAGTTATCTGGATCGGTTGTTTAGTTAACCGATCCAGTTATGTAGTTGTAATTTTAAAAATATTTGATATATTTAGCCAGAATATTGGATCGGTTAATCAAATGAACCGATCCAATTGTTTAATTGTAATTTAAAAAAAATTATTAATTTGGCCAGATAATAAATATAGGATCGGTTGAATTAAGAACCGATCCCGATACTAAGAAAGCGGGGTCGGTTATTTAATTTAACCGATCTAAATACTAACTAGTCGGGATCGGTTAATAAAATCAACCGATCCAGATACTAACAAATCGGGATTGGTTATATAATTAACCAATGCAGATACTAACTAGCCGGGATCGGTTATTAATTACAACCGATCCAGATACTAACAAATCGGGATCGGTTATATATATAACCAATGCAGATACTGAAAAATCAGGATCGGGTTATACATTTAACCGATCCAGATACTAACAAATCGGGATCGGTTGTTATATTTAACCAATCCAGATTGGTTTGTACTGAGATCGGTTCTTTAACCGATACAGTTTAGATTGACTATTTGTATCGGCTGGAACAGGATCGGCTCTAGGTCCGTTCCTGATGTGCGTATTTAACCGATCCTGATGTGTGTTTTTCCACTAGTGGCACAGTAGAAGTGCACATAAAAGAAAATGGTGGCAGTCCAGAAAGTGGCAAAATCATGGTGAGTAGAAATTTTTTGTTTGGTGAAAAAGCCCTCAAGGTGAAGAATGTAGGGCTCATTCGTCAGAGGCCGTTGAAGCTGGTGTACAACCATGATATACGGCTGGCTCAGATGCCAGAAAAATGTAGTTTCAAGGTGTTGAGAGGTGTGACGAAGAGGTTTCCTTCATTAAATCTGTGCTGATCAAGTACAAGGATTCTGATGGGGATCTGGTTACCATTACTGATACACAAGTGCTAAGGATGGCAGAATCATGTTTCAACCAGCCTGTACAAATGGAGGCAGAGAAAGAAGAAAAGGGACTTTCCTTGATGAGACTACATATTGTAGAAGTCAATCCTGAGCAAGAGCCAACAATCACAGAGGAGGAAACTGAAGTTCTTGTTTCCACCACAAACTTAAATGAAGTACCCAAAGAGGCCATAGCTAGAGCAGATGTTAACATGCAGGATTCCAAACCTGAAGCAGATGCTGGTGCTGCTGCTCCAGGGAGTGAAATTGGTGCCCCAGAATCTGATGAGAAGTATGTGCAGATGGAAACCGAGACCAAGGTGGAGTCTGATCAGAGTCAAAATAATGATGAATTACGTAGGGTTTTGGCTTAGGTTTTGCATATTTTCTCACACTTATGTTTAATTTATTAGAGAAAAAGGCTACTGTCACCCTTCTTTATGTTTTATTACAGAAAACATGTTTTGGGACTATTTTATACCAAATGGAGCAAGAATCGGGTCAATCGGATCAGCGATGCTTATCAACGAAGTCTCTGTTACGGTCCGTATTGCCTAATACGGACCAAGCCTATTACAGACTAGGAGATAGTGTGATACACAATAAAACCCTCAGCGACAAGGTCTCAATAGGATTGTATCACCTGATACGGACCGTAACCGAAGGCGCCTCTTGGGGATTAACTGCCGACAGCTGTATCCAGATCAGTTCCTTAGCCCCTACTCAACCACCAGACGTCCCTCCACTCCTATATAGGGCCCCTGGGCAGAAGAAGAACTCATCTTTGTAATTAGGGTTAGATTTGATTAAAGAGAGAAGAGAGGAGTGATTGTAACCATGCCGTTTCGCGGCTAAGTTCATTTTCTTAGGGCTAGGCACTTAACCTTTTTACTCATGTTTTGATATATATATTTTTTCTGTTGATTATGATTTCTTATTGTTTAATCGAAATGCTTTTGTGATTTACTATCTCTTCATCTAACTTCGATGATCTAGTTTAATCCGTTAGGATAGTGACAGTGCTTTAATGGTAAGAGAAACTATTTGTACGAATTAGCCTCGTTGAGATCTATTAGGTTTATGTGAAGAAAACCTTAGTAGGGAAGCCATAAACCAGAACAACAAAACGCGAACCAAGTTCCATCATTTGCGTAAGGTAAATCGTAGTGATATGTGTAGTAACTTGTGTATTTAAGAGATCAGTCATTTGCGTAAGGTAACTCGCAGTGTCCTATATAGAATCTCGATGAAAGGTATGTCATTCTTGCGTAACATAACTCGCAGTGACCTATGTGGTGTCTTTCATAAAACAACAACAGGAAATCAGACTCGACAGGAATATATTATCAAAGCGGATTGAGTAACAATGGTGTGCCGAAACCCTAGAAATTCTCATCTCTATCTTTATTTTAATTACTTTTAATTGCTTTCTAATTTACATTGATCACAATAACAACTCTCAATTTTCAAATTTCGTCTAGCCTTTCGAAAGACTGTAATTCGATCGCTCAAAACTCTGAACTAATATTCCCTGTGGATCGACCTCGAATATACTACTCAATAGGATTGTGCGCTTGCAGTCTGAACCGGTAGTATTTTTGAGTTTATAAATATTAAAAGAAACATCGCTCTCTTTTGAGTGATCAGAGTCTAAGAAGAAAGTAAAGAAGACCAATGTGTCAGTGCAAGAAATGGTATATGGTGCATTGCCAGCTGAGGAGGCAAAGACAAGAAAGAAGGAGAAAGAAAAGGAGAAGCAATTGAAGAAGATGCTAGAGGGCAAGCTTCTAACTGGGAAACAAAAGGAGGAGCAGAGAAAATTGGAAGCTATGAGATGGAAGTTCCTTGCACAAAGTGCTGAGGGTTGGGCAGTACAAGTTCTGGTACAACTGAGGTTAAAGAGAGGCCCAAGGTGGTTGAAAAGGAGGTCATGGAGGCTAATAATGATGTGGAAGAATCCACGGTGGATGATGAATCAGCCGAGTCACAATCTTAGGTAGCAGATATATCGAAGAGGCTAAGGAGCAGATAGAATAGGTGAAACCGACATAGGAGGATGACAATTGGGATGTGAAGATCTGGAATGATGACTCAGAAGAAGAAGATGATGTTGAAGCTTGGAGTAACCTATTTTGAATCAAGGGGGAGCATTGGAAGTTGATTCAAAATTAACACACCTAATTAAGATGGCTGCCGAAGTTAGTGGGTTAGAATTTCTCCAAAATTAGAAGTCTGTATTTGTCATGTGTTCTAGAGTTAGTATTTCTATATTTAGTTGAGTTAGTGGAGAATATGGTTTCCTTATTTACACTAGGCAGAAATAGCATGTAGTAGGGTTAGTGGATTCCTTATTTAGATTAATGTTTAGCTATAAATTCAGATGTACTTTGTATCCGAATCAAGAGGGCAATAGAAGTTAATTTCAGCAGCAAATTTCTTCTCTCTATTTTGTTTTATCCTTCCGAAATTTCCAACATCCTTGAATGCCTCTCTAACAATATATTGTATGTGATATCATCTGGTTTAACCCCAACATCTAGCATAGCATCTAGTAGCATTTCAGCATTTCTCATTTGACCAATCTTACATAAACCCAATATAAGGCATCTCCTTTGCATCTTTTTAACCTCGCCTTTGCTACAAAATGCACCGATCACCATAGTATATGTAACCTCATCAGGAGCGAAACCTGAGTTGATCATTTCACGCAGTATCATCTCTGCCTCATGAGCCTGGCCTTGTTGAAAATTGATCAAAGTTGCTATGATTATCAGTTTCTAATATTAGTACTTAAAATCATGATGTGTTATCTTATATCTATATTTAGCAAAATTAATAAGGCAGCATGTATCAATTGTAGAACTTCGTGGAGGTAGTGGATGTCTAAAAATAGATTTTTTATTAAGTATATTAATTATGTAAGCAGGAGATGAATTTGTAACGAAAGAAATAGTTTCTGTTTTTGAGCAGTTTAGAGCATCCAATATTTTCTTTGTATGAAACAGAGTTGTGCGAGACATAGAGCAAAAATTAGAAAATTATTTTGGCAAAACTAAACTAATGGGGATGTTCTTTGTTGACACTTGACACTAACATTCCATTAATTTTTTGGGTTGATAAGATATCATCATGACTTAATTAGGACAATTGAAAATACAAATTCAGATATTATTTCACATAAACCGCAAAAGTGACTTAATTCGCCATCAGTTTTTGAAACCAGATACCTTGATCATGTCCAATTGGCTGAGATCTTGCCTGCTATTTGTAGTCAATGATTTATATTTCAAATGAATTTTGTAATAAGTTTCTGGATACGTGTATCTTTACACCACGTAGTATCTATACTGCTCTGTCAGAATCTCAAAGATTATTGATTAATTCACCGATCAGATCAGCGACATGCCTATATCTGAGTTTGAGAGGCTGAGACGATGCATATATACTCATTGACAGTGCTGTCATATTTTCTTGAGTTAATTTCTTTTATTGAAAAAATTATTCCAGAAACACTGAATCTGTTCTCATGCATAAATGTTGTGGTTTTTTCTTGTTCGTCTAAAATCAGAACTGGTACATGGCCTGTGTTTATTACAAGGGATCCATATCAGTCCTGGTACTATACTTTCCAGAAAGTTAATTGGTTTTTCTGGTACAAAATTTGGAGTCCTGGTACTATACATGGTTGCAGTAATACAATTTGGCATATGGTTCTTGTTTTCTTTGTCCAATGAATCTGCTTGTCTGGTTTTATAAGACTAAAGCTCATCTATTTAAGGCCCACTGTTGTTCCTTTCTAATATAACATTCGGCCCAATTAACCAATTGGGCAGCCCACTAATTGATGAAAGGAAACCAATTATGTGGGCCTGGATATTTAGGATTTTGTTGGGCCAACTATTATTATTTATACTTGATATTTAGAATTTCAACACAGCCTACATTACATAACTTCGTTCCAAATAAAAAAGAAAAACAAAGAATGTTAATTACTAGACAAATAATTAACATGTACGCTTTTAACTAAAGTAGAAAGTTTTAACCCAATTTAATATAAAAAAAAAAGTAAAATTGTATTTTACTAAAATGTTTCTATCTGAATATTTTGAAAGATTTGTCACATTGAACAAGATCTGATGTATGCAATTATATATATAATAATAGCAAATTATATTTCACGACTACATAATATTGATCTGGTGGATTTTTTCTTTCCTTTGTCCCACAATGAAATTAAATAATGTGTTATCCTTGTCACAATCTATAAATATCCTACCTGATGTTTCCCAAGACGCTATGCTCATTTGTTGGAGGGAATTGGGTCTGATTGATCCTTATCTACATTTTGCCTCAGCACAAGACAATATGCGCATTGGAGGGGAGTTGAAGTGATGTGGTGTTGTTTGTGGGATAGGAGATCTGATGGCTTGTGAGTACGTGGTAATATGCGCATTGGTAAGGTTCTGATTAGTGGTTGTGGTATGGTTCTGATTGGTGGGTGTAGTTGATGAGTTATTAGGCATTGATGGCAACGGGTTGGGTTTTCCTTTTGCCATAAATGAGGTAGATGAGGAAGAAGTGTTGTAATTAATGGTGCGTTGATAATTCTGAGTTTGTATCTAATTTGTAGTCGTTTGTGATAGTGGATTGCCATTAATGGCATTAATGGTTGATGGGGAAAACCATGGAAAAAGTTTAGCTATGTACCACTGCATTTAATGGTATTTACTACTAGCAGAATTCTGTTTTTATTACCCATAAAAAATAATATCCTTCCAAGTTACCAGTTGCTGAGTCTGATTCGTAGGTTGACTTAGAAAGGAAAAATCAAATTAAATACTTGCTAATGACCACATAATAATTAAACAGCAGTCCTTTCATGAAATAATGTATTTATGGTGTTAGCGAAAGAGCTAGGACACCATGATGCTGTAGCAACAAAGAAGGCCTATGAATGATGATACAGAGAACGGGCCCTTGCTTTCAATAAGCAACAAAGAACTGCATGTGCGTGTGTCATCAAAGAATACTGCTCGCTAGTACTCAAATTATTGATGCTCGGGTCCCTCTCTGCTAGACTGCTAGTACTCAAATTCAAAAAGGTGTGTGTACTCGAATATCCCCAAATTGAAGTTCATATTACGTACCGGGGCTTTTCCTTAATTGGTTGTGTATTTTCCGTGTAATTTGAATATCATTCCATATTTCACCAAATACCATTAAATATACACTGTAAAAAAATGAAGTCATTCGATGAACAGTAAAATTTGTATCAAATTTGTACAGGGTGTGACTTTTAATCATACTGGAAGAAGCTGGAAAAGTAAAACGAGGAGAGAGAGAGTTGAGAAAAAAAAATTTAAAAAGCAAAATAAAATATTTCTATTTTGTGGGACCCACGTATCATTGTTACTTAAGAATATACTGGAGCAAGACCTATGAGAATTATGAGGAGAGTTCAAATGCACTATAATTTTTGTGCTCCAATATGCTCCACATTCTTTATCTATATTTTCAAAGTCCGAACAGTCGATCCGAACCATTCAACATGATCTTCATAATAAAATATGTTTGGAGACAAAATTTTATACTTTTCAAAATTTTTTTACTATTTTTTTAGATAGGTACAAAATCACTTTATCGGATGGTTCAAAATCTCCTTAAAAAAGTGATTTTGTACCTATCTAAAAAAATAGTAAAAAAAATTTAAAAGATATAAAATTTGGTATCCAAGTATATTTTATTATGAAGATCATGTTGAGCGGTTCAGATCGACTGTCGACTTTGAAAATGGAGATAAAGAATGTGGAGCATATTAGAGCACAAAAATAATAGTGCATTTGAACCCTAGAATTATATATACATAATAGATGTCACCAAAAATTAATACTACTTTTTTATCTCATATATTTTTTATAGAAGACCCCTGTGCTTTACATATTATAAAATAGTCAATCATACACCACAATTATTCATACACACACCTTGAAACAATTATTATTATTTACATTGTTATGAAATTTGGTACTGACAAATCCTAAATTCATATATCTTTATAATATAGTAAACTTATCGTATAAAAAAAATAAAATGGTGGGATGCTATATTTTCTCTCCAAAAAAAAATATGTACTTTTAGTGGATCATATTTTTAAAAAATAAGCACTTATCAAGAAATTCTTGTTCTATGTATGAGCCAAACCCTCGTACCAATTTCTGACAAGCCGGTTCCGTTATAATTTATTTGAACTTTATTGGAGCATATTTCATATCTTATTTTTCTGAGTAGCAATAGTGGGTGGTGGGTCTAGTCTAACACAGATTCGGACAAGCACAGTTACAAGTGGACGAACTAGGGCTGCAAACGAACCGAACCGAATCGAACTTACCTCCAGTTTGAATTTGGTTTGAATTAATTTTGAACGAACTCAATATCGAATCAAATTTTTTACGAACTCAATTTTGAACTTTTACGAACTTTGTTACGACTTACGAGTTATGACTTATAGCTAGGCCATAGTTCGAAATTACAGCACTTCAATAAAATCTCAGACATTCTGAATTCTAATTACACATGTACACGAAAGTTGAAAATCAAAGTTCATTACAAATACCAAAATTTATATCAAACATCAAAGTTTAGTACAATTAATCAAAGTTCAGTACAATAATGGTATCCAAAGTTTTCCAAATAGCCAACAGGAGAAATATCACTAAAGTTTTTAAATATCCAAAGTATTCAAGAAACATTTTTCAGAAGTCAAAACTGAGAGCAATTATGGACTGGGCGGTTATATTTTCATCAGCGAACATTAAGTTATCAGTGAAAATCAACAGTTCACGTTTTAGTTAATTTCGAACTAAGTTTGGTTTGCGAATCTATTTCGAACGAACTAGGTCCAGTTTAAGTTTGATTTGAATTAATTTTCGAACTAAGTTTAGTTTGAATTAATTTCGAACGAACTCAATTTCGAATCGAATTTTTTACGAACTTTTTCGAATCAAACTCGAATCGAATTACGAACTACGAATTTTTTTTGCGGCCCCGAGACCAACCACTAATGTGTAATTGCGTTATATCATATTAGTGAAAAAGAAAATGCAAGACCCAACAAGTTACAGGACAAGTATCCTCTCCTAACTTCACCCACTAGTCTATTCCTAATCGGCTCAAAATAGTCAATAGACTTCAGTCACCTCTTTTTCTTCTCTCACCTTACTTCCCAACCTCCTCTCTCGCTCTCTCTCTCTCTCTCTCTCTCTCTCTCTCTCTCTCTCTCGCCAATTGAAAGAAAAGAAAAAAACCTAACATTGTACTCCAATGGCAGAGAAGTTGGTACTAGCAGGAGCAAGCTGGGGGATGTCCATCGCAGGATGGGTGGCATCTCCAATCATAAGCAAGCTTCTCAATCAGGGTTTCTCGTACCTCGAGATGGACGTGGCTGCTCGGATTGAAAAGTTGGAGGCTACCATCCTTCCTCAATTCCAAGAGGTGATTGACGCTGCTGAGAAGCACGGCTACAAGAGCAACATGGAGAAGTGGCTGAGACGACTCAAGGATGCCATGTATGAGGCGGAGGATGCAATCGACTTTTACAAGTCCCGACTTCTCCAACAAAAGGTACTTTCCTCAACCAGTAAATTAGAGTACGTGTTATTATTATTATTTTTTTAATATTTACAAATGGAATATAGTAAAAAATAAAGAAATATATATATATATATATATATGACACTTATGGACAACAATTAGTTACACAATTTAGCATAGTCTACAAACTCGGCTAAGTCAGACCGGAATCGGCCGAGTTAGACTGGAATCAGACCAAGTCGAGCTAATTTTTGATCGAGTTACGCAGTTGGGAGAGTTCTGCGATGAAAATCCGCAGAATCGGTGAAATCGGACAGGAATCGGCTAAGTTTTTGTCCGAATCGGACCGATTCTCACGATTTCAGATCGGTTTTAAGGAAATGAGCCGATTCTGCCCTTTTTTTTTATGGCTGGTCGAACTCTATGTTGCATGGATACGGGTATGGGTATTATATCAGATACGATACGGATACGGCGATACGGCAATTTTCAAAAATCTCGGATACGATACGCCTTTATATATTATTTTAATTATATTATAAATTCAACACTTGTATTATATAAATTGAATATCAAAAATCCTGAATAAGATATTTTATATAAGTTATATAAATAAGCTACTGTATTATAACAACAAAGTTGAGTTGTTGCAGTGGTTAAGGCTTTTTTCAGATTACCCTCAGATTCTTGGTTCGATTCCCGCTGGAGTGTAGGATTTTTGCTCAATTTGCTGGTCTACGCACGGTCCACGCGTGGCTCATAGAAGGAATTAGAAGCGTCTGCAGGCGTATCCGCTCCGTATCCGAGCAGAGAGGAGCCGTATCGGCGCGTTTCAATGCGTATCGGTGACCGTATCGGAGTGTTAAGGATACGCTACGTCATCGGATACGCCAGCTGGCGTATCGGATACGTGTCGGAGCCGTATCGAGTGCGTATCCGTGTCCGATACGTGTCAAATACGGATACAGAGCCTATATTGGAGTATCCGAGATACATAGGTCGAACTCAAGGGGATTTGAGAAGAAGATAGTGCGGCTGTGGAGAGGAAGAAGTTTAAGTACTATAAAATATGAAATAAACATGGAAAAAAGTGGTGTATTGTTTTGTGTGGAGAATATTGCTTGATTCACAGTGAACCACGTCCGGACGAACTATCTGCTATTAGTTACCGGGTGGGCCTCACAAAAAAAATTTCTCTATTTCCAAACACAAAATTTTCAACTAAATTCCAAGTGTCAGTCTGTCCGATATCACCAGAAAAAGTTCGCTATTTCTAACAACAAAGTTTTGAAAACTCAAGTGTCAGATATGAACTATGACCATCCAATTAACTATATTAGAGTGAGGGTATACATATAAACAATTATAATATCAATAAATTTAACTATATTCAAATCTATGTAAAAAATAGAGACATTTTTGTAATGTCTCATTATTACTACAACTGTTACACCGAGTTGTTTATTGCAAAAAAATAACAATAATACTAATAAATATTGAGCCTTTTACATGACATTTTTGAATCGGCCAATTTTAAATATTTATATTTATTATATTAGTGAATTTTTTTTTTTTGTAAGATGTGGCCCTAACATTATTTTTTTGATTAATTATTATTTTACATTTCTATTTTTCTAATACAAAGAACGATGAGCTGATCTAGCCTGGTTGACAAAGTTTATGAGAGTAAAATAGTGTGTTTTGGTTGTAATGCTTGTATTATATTATATTATAGGGTTATTTGAGTGTAACATTTTAGCTTAACATATTTTTTTGTCAATTTTAATTATTATCAATTTTTTCTTATTTTTTATTATAAAACATGATTCTGCCAAAAAAAAATCTGAGTTTTTGATCCGATTCGGCTGATTCCGAACGATTCACCCGATTCTGATTCCATGGTCAAGTGACCGATTCCGATTCCGATTCCGATTTTGCGAACTATGCAATTTAGTTCTCTAGTTCCGTGTCAAAATATTTTAAGAGGATATTGGGGGCCTGTTAGTCAGTTCAATATGGGCCATCAATATGAGTAACCCTCACAGCATGCTAAAATGATTCAGACCTTTTTTAATTTCAATATGGGCCATTTGTATTTTTTTCAATTTTTATTCATCGTAAATGCTAATTGAAGTTTGCTTAAATTTTTTAATATGGTGAAGAATGATGGAACCACAATGAAGAAAATTTCAAACAAGCTCAGTAGCAGCTTCAATATCCTATCCACTGAAGAGAAAAACCTAAAACAATGCCTCAACAAACTAGAAAAGATTGCTTTGGAGGCCAAGGAATTTCGTGATTTATTAGAGAGGCAAGTCAAAATTAATCCCAAGAACTCAATTAAAGAACCCATGGTGACAACCTCCAAACCTCCGCTACTTATCTTCGGGCGAGATGATGATTGTGACTATCTATTACAAGAATTGTTGGAACCGGTAACTTTTGTACCTGAGTCCAGTCAAGTTAGGAGTTACTCGGTTTATTCTATTGTTGGTGCTGGAGGGGCAGGTAAAACTACCCTTGCCCAGTTATTTTATAACCATGAAAGAGTAACTGCTGAATTTGATCTTAGAATATGGCTTTCTATGACCCGTAGACTTGATCTCTTTCATCATACACGGATCATGGTAGAAGGTGCCTCGAAAAATGAGTGCCCGTGTTTGGATAATTTTGATATCCTGCAAGATTTTCTCATTGATTCGATTAATTCAAAGAAGATTCTGGTTATAATGGATGATGTTTGGTGGGATGAAACAATGAATGAGCAGAAATGGGAGCAATTTGTTGCTCCTTTGGCAAGTGTAAAGAGGGGCAGCAAAATTCTTGTAACAAGCCGTACCGAAAAGATGCCATGTGCGTTGCTCCCCCAAAAGATTATGCCTCTAAAAAACCTTGAGGAGAATCATTTTTTCTCACTTTTTATGCATCATGCTTTTGGTGGTTTAGAACCAAATAGTACTCACTCGCTAGAGTCTCTAGAAAGAATAGGGGATCAAATTGCCAAGAAGCTAAGCAGATCTCCTTTAGCAGCAAAAGCAGTTGGCAGTCGTCTATCTAAGAATTTGAATGAGTGGTTCTGGAGAGATACCTTGGAAAGAGACATGTTAACTGATACAATGCAATCACTTTTATGGAGTTACCAAAACCTAGATGCACCGATCCAGCGGTGCTTCTCCTATTGTGCCATATTTCCGAAAGGTTATCAGTTTTACAAGGAAAACCTGATTTTGCTCTGGGTAGCTGAAGGTTTTATTCATTCTAGTACAAGGAGGATGGAGGATGTAGGGGATGATTATTTTCTGGAGTTGTTATCTGTCTTTTTCTTTCAAAAATTGGACGAAGAAGAATTTGAAGAATATGGCATGCATGATTTATTCCATGATCTAGCGGAAAGAGTTTCCAGGGATGATTGTTTCAGAATAGAAGATGGTAAATTAAGAGAAATCCCTTTAGTTGCTCGCCATTTATCCATTCAGGGTGAAAGCTTCAATGAATATATCACAAGTGTTGAAAAACTAAAGAACCTGCGTACTGTTATCTTTATTGACCAGGTCTGGGATGATGTTATAAATTCTTTTCTAAAGAAGATAGAAAAGTTCTCCAAACTTCGTGTACTGGAATTCTGCTATTGCACCATCAAAAAACTTCCAAACTCTGTTGGAGAATTAGTGCTTTTACGCTACTTGTGTCTTTCTAAAACAGAAGTAGCGGAGTTACCAACATCAGTACAAAAACTTTACAACTTGCAAACATTAAGGCTGAGTCCCGAGATTATTCATTTACCAAGAGGCCTAAACAAACTTGTCAATTTACGACACTTAGAATGTTTTGGACAGGCAACCTCAACACTCCCAGAAATAGGCAAATTAACCTCACTTCAAAACTTGTACAATTTCTGGGTGAAGAGTGAGAAAGGGTCCGAAATTTCACAACTGAAGAACCTAAATGAGATCAGAGGATTGTTGGGAATTTGTGATTTGAAGAATATAAAAAGTAGGGGGGAAGCCACCGAAGCCCATCTGAAGGATAAGATACATCTTCAGCATCTTTCACTTAGATGGGGTCATGATGATGCTATTGTTGGGTTATGGGAGAATTAACAGCAGTAAAAGAACACAAGGTTTGTTGCTAATTGATAGAGGAATAGATCATAACAGTGAAAAAAATAAACTGTGCTGCTGTGCCAGTATTTTTCAGAGACAGAGAGATTTTTCAGAATAGAAGCAACATCTATTTCAAACGCATACTGAAAATACATAGTCTACAGAATTTATAAAGTACAACAATTATCTAAAAATAACTACCCACTAATAACTACCCACTACAGAACATGTACTAAAAATAATAACTATACTAAAATAACTTGCAGCACTCATAGCAGTTTTACACGTCAGAAAACTGCTTTCTAACCAACTTAATTTCTGCAGATTTTCTAGAACCAATTCTGAATTAATTCTCAACACTCCCCCTTGATTCAAAATTGGTTACTCCAAGTTTCTTCCGCAAATTTTCAAATGTGCTTAGTGCCAACGCCTTGGTTAGAATATCTGCCTTTTGATTTTCTGAAGTAACAAACTTGAGCTCAACTATCTTCTCTGCCACTAGATCTCTGATGAAATGAACTCGAATGTCGATGTGCTTTGACCTTCCATGGAACACCGGGTTCTTTGTCATTGCTATGGCTGATTGATTGTCGCAGAAAATCTGTGTAGGTTGCTGCTGCACCTGTCCAACATCTTCAAGAATTCTTCTAAGCCAAACTGCTTGACAAGCTGCTGAATTGACTGCAACATACTCAGCTTCTGAAGAGGATAATGCCACTGTTGCCTGCTTCTTCGAACTCCAACTAATCGGACTGAATCCAAATGAGAACATGTAACCTGAGGTGCTTCTTCTGTCTTCTGCACATCCAGCCCAGTCACTGTCGCTGTAACCAATCAAGTTAAATGCATTTGTGCTGCCATACCATAGCCCATAATCGGTTGTGCCAGAGATATACTTCAACACTCTTTTTGCTGCACCAAAATGATGTTTGGTTGGATTCTGCATGTGTCTAGAGATCACTCCTACTGCGTATGAGATGTCAGGCCTTGTGTGTGTCAGATAAATCAAACCTCCAACCAAACTTCTAAACCTTGTTGCATCAGCAGCTCCTGTACCATCATCTTTCACCAACTTCTCATTGACATTTATGGGTGTTGATGCAACCTTGCAATTATGCATTCCAAACTTCTTAACTAAATCTCTAGCATACTTCCTTTGAGTTACAAATATGCTACCACTTTCCTGCTCTACTTCCAACCCGAGAAATTAGTTTAAAAACCAAAATCTGACATTTCAAACTGCTGCTTCATGCTACTTCTGAATTGTTCCACCAGTTCCTCATTAGTGCCCATGTAAATCATATCATCAACATACAAACATACAATCAATAGACCATCTTTTCCTTTCTTCTTATCTTAACATAGAGAGAGATTAGGCTCACTCTTACTTCTTTCAAACCCAGAATTTCTGAAGTAAGAGTCAATTTTGCTGTACCATGCTCTTGGTGCCCCATACAGTGCTTTTGCCAGTTTGTACACCCAATCTTATTTACCCTTTCTTTACTTCAAATCCTTCAGGCTGCTCAACATACACCTCTTCTGATAGTTCTCCATTGAGAAAAGCTTATTTTACATCAAATTGGTAGACTGGTTTCTTCAGCTGCTAACGCCAACAACAGCCTCACTGTCTCAAACCGGGCCACAGGAGAGAAAGTTTCTTCATAGTCTACACCATATTTCTGAGCATAACCCTTGGCTACTAACCTTGCTTTGTACTTCTTCACACTTATATCTGCACCAAACTTAGTTCTGAATACCCATTTGACCCAGCGAGTGAAACTACAGTGGAACGAGCGAGCGGAAGCATGTTTGCCTTCAGGAAGTTCAATCAACTGCCATGTCTGGTTCTTTTCAATTGCTGCCATTTCTTCTTGCATTGCTTGACGCCATTCTTCCTTTTCTGCTGCTTCTTCATAGGTTGTGGGGTCTGCAACAAATAGTACTTGTGTGGTTTCATACAATTCTTGCACAGTTCTGACCTTCCTCACTGGTGTATCAGGGTAAAAATCGTCATTCATGATAGGTCTGCTTGCTGGTCTTGTGCTACTGCTTGAATTAATTGGTTGTTGCACAGTTTCAATGCCTTCTACATCATCTTCCGCTGGTTCTACAATCTCTACTTCTTGTACTGTTTCTTTCCATGGCCAACTTGCATTTTCATCAAACAAAACATTTCTGCTCACCACAATTTTACCACTGTTCGGGTTATTTAGTATGTAACCTTTAGACTGTGTGCAGTAACCAATGAATATGCACTTCTCTTATATTTCATCCAGTTTTATTTCTTCTCCTTTGTGAGTTGATTAAGGTATATGCAACCAAACACTCTTAAATGCCCAACTCCGGGTTTTCTCTCAAACCAAGCCTGGGGTTCTATGCATCACTGCTTTGGTAGGTGACAAGTTTAACAGATAAACAGCAGTTGCTACTGCTTCAGCCCAGAACAAATTCGGCAAACCTTTTTATTTTATCATGCTTCTAGCCAATTCTACCACAGTTCTATTTTTTATCTCTGCAACCCCATTCTGTTCAGGTGTATAAGGTGTGGTTAATTCATGGTGTATGCCCTCATTTTAACAATATTTCTTAAATTCTGTAGATTGGAACTCTCCTCCTCTATCTGACCTTAACACCTTCAAACTCTTTTCAGTTTGTTTTTCTACAAAGGCCTTTAACTTCTTAAAGTTTTCAAATGTTTCTCCCTTATTTTATTTTGCAAGAAGTAAACCCAACTCATTCTACTAAAATCATCCGTAAAAAGGAGAAAATATCTGCTGCCACCCAATGATGCAGTTTGCATTGGTCCACATAGGTCTGTATGAACTATTTCGAGGATTTGTGTTGCTCTATTAGACTGGCCTTTGGGAAAGGGTAATTTGGCTTGTTTCCCATAGATACACCCTTCACACACACCTATTTGATTAATCTCAGGCAGCCCATAAACCATTTGTTTTAGATTCAATAATTTCAACCCATTGATATTCAAATGCCCATATCTAAGATGCCATAACTCAGATTGGTTTAATTCTTTTACTGTCATTACTCTCTCTCTTACACCTGAAATTTCAAGTGGAAACAACTTGTTGGTTGCCATTCTTACTTCTACTAACGATTGATTTGTGGTTTTATCCTTGATTGCACAACAATTTCCTTCAAACAAGATTGAATACCCACTCTCCATCAATTGCCCGATGCTGAGCAGGTTTTGTGACAACTCTGGAATGAAATAAACATTGTGCAAATATTTCATGCCATTGTCATTGGTGTGCACTGCAACTGTGCCCTTGCCTTCCACTTGAATCAGTTTGTCATCACCAAGTTTGACCTTCAATTTGTGGGTTTGATCTAATTCTTCAAACAAATGCTTGTAACCAGTCATGTGATTGGAACAACCACTGTCAAGAAACCAGATTGTGCTTGCATCAACTTCACCTTTTGTACTTGCCATGAAAAGCGCCGGTTGCTCTGTGTTCTCTTCTACATAGCTTGCTTGATTCTCCTCCCTTTGCTTCTCATAGCACTCAGATTGATAGTGCCCAAATTTGTTGCAGTAGTAGCACTGGATCTGTTTTCTGTCGCGCTGGAACTGAAATTCACCACCAGTTCTACCACGGCCACGGCCACGTCCTCCTCTACCTCGGCCTCTCCCATGACCTCTGCCTCGAGAGGACTCTCCCTTCGTGTAAAACACCTTTTCATCGCCCTTCTCCTCTGATCTGGACAGCCTTGCTTCATGGGTCTGCAGTGATCCCATTAGTTCATCAAAGGTATAGGTTGAGAGATCTTTTGACTCTTCAATTGCTGCGACAACATGATCAAATTTTGTTGTTAGGCTTCTCAGCACCTTGGCCACCACGGTTTGCTCTGTAAGATTGTCTCCATATGCTCGAATTTGGTTGACAACGGTTGTGACTCTTGAAAGAAAAATCTGCACTGATTCTTCTGTATTCATCTGCAGTGTCTCGAAATCTCGACGTAGCCCTTGCAATTTCATGGCAATAACTCGTGAACTTCCTTGAAATGCAGTCTTCAAGGTTGTCCATGCTTCTTTAGCCGAGGTTGCTGCAGCAATCTTGGAGAAGATCGTATCATGCATGGATTGTTGGATAAAAAACAGCGCTCGCGCATCCTTCCTCTGACTTTCTTGCAAATTGGGATCTGGATCAGGGACTCCATTCTCAACTAAATCCCACAAACCATGTGACTTGAACAGGGTTTTCATCTTGATGCTCCAAAATTCGTAATTTTCACCTTTGAATAAAGGAATTGCTGGTTGGGTCACATTCACCGTGTTGTTCCCAGTTTCAGCCATCGAATCGTCCAATCAGATCTTGTGGCTCTGATACCAGATTGTTGGGTTATGGGAGAATTAACAGCAGTAAAAGAACACAAGGTTTGTTGCTAATTGATAGAGGAATAGATCATAACAGTGAAAAAACATAAACTGTGCTGCTGTGCCAGTATTTTTCAGAGAGAGAGATTTTTCAGAATAGAAGCAACATCTATTTCAAACGCATACTGAAAATACATAGTCTACAGAATTTATAAAGTACAACAATTATCTAAAAATAACTACCCACTATAACTACCCACTACAGAACATGTACTAAAAATAATAACTATACTAAAATAACTTGCAGCACTCATAGCAGTTTTACACGTCAGAAAACTGCTTTCTAACCAACTTAATTTCTGCAGATTTTCTAGAACCAATTCTGAATTAATTCTCAACAGCTATGGATGGAAACTTGAATGCACACTTAGAAGTCCTTGAGGGCCTTGAACCACATTCAAATCTAAAAGATTTAGAAATAGATGGCTACAAGTCACCAATTCTACCCTCTTGGATGTTTCAACAAGGATCCCATAATAATTTGATATCTCTGAAACTGAAGAGATGTCCTTCCTTGGAAGTCCTTCCACCTATCAGCACCTTGTTTCCATGTTTGGGCACAATAATCATAGAAGAACTTCCCAAGATAACAAAACTCCCTGTGTTTCCTTCGAGCCTTAAGGAACTAAACATAAGAGAGTGTGGGTTTCTTGTGTTCATCTCTGAGGAAGAACTGCAAAAAGGTTACTATGAAGCGAGGCTTCTGAAGGCAATGCAAGATTGTCAATTTAAATTTATTCTTGAAACCATACCTGATGCAAAGTATCATGCAGGGAGAAAATTATTGATTGAGTGCTCAGAGCTAAGGAGTTTAATGGAAAGGGAGAGCCATGGCAAAGTAAATGATAAGAGCGTGCTTGCCATGAACATAGAAAGAGCTGAGATAACCGGAGAAGGTATCTGGGAGGCACATCTCCAATTAATAAAACTGAGAATGGAGTATATTTATAGCAAGAAAGAGTAAGTACCCTTTGTTCGTACCATCAGGCCTTGAAATATTGAGCATTTCTTCCTGTTTTATTACTGACGAGGCTTTAATGCATTGCCTTGCACAGCTCACTTGCCTCAAGTCCCTCCATTTGTATGGCACAAGAACAATCACAGTCCTCCCTCCAAAGGAGGTCTTATGTCAACTGGTGGTGCTCAATCAACTAAATATTGATAGTTGTGACTACTTAATTTCGCTTGGAGGTCTACATGCTCTTGTCTCAATAAAAGACCTAACGATACGGGACTGTCCTTTCTTAGAGATTCCCGGAGAAGGGGGCAGGGGCACTCTTCCATCTTCACTAGAATATGTAGAAATCAGCCACTGTTATTCTATTAGACACTTTCAAGTTATAGATTTGCAGTCACTTTCTCGTGCCATTTTCAGTAACTGTGAACAACTAAAATCAATGGTACTGAAGAATCTTTCATCACTAAAAGAACTAGAGATAAGAAGATGTCGTAAGCTCGGACTGATTTACTCAGACATGCCGGTCTTAGAGAGGCTGAATGTTGATGAGTGCTTCGCCTTGCAGAAAAACTTCTCCAGTTGTAATATGGCATGGGCATCCTTGAAGTGGATTGAAATTACCAGCTTTAGCATGATTGGTAAGTTGCCCTCGAGGGGTGAACTGGTTAATTTGGAGAAATTAACAATTAATGCATCAAACGAAGCATTCTTCAACGAAGATGAATTTGGGTGCCTCACCTCACTGCATTACTTATGCCTAAATGATTGTAAGGTTCAAGCTTTGCCATGTTCTATGAAGAACCTCTCCTCACTGAGAAGTATAGGATTGCGGAATTGTCTTGAGTTGCTATCATTGCCTGACATGCCTGATACCTTGCAATCTCTCTCCTTGGAAATCTGCCCTGCTATTGCATCGCTTCCAGTTTTGCCAAAGTCTCTGCAGAATCTAGGAATACATTATTGCCCTATATTGAGTAAACGATGCCAAGAACCTCATGGGGAGGATTGGCCAAAGATTTCCCATGTCCGGCAGATAGCTATTGACTGACTGACCAAGTTAGTGATCCCATCAACTGTAGGGACTGAAGCATTGGTAACATCGGTACGTTTTATCATTAATATAATTGTTCTAGAAAAATTCATGTTTGTCCCATTCATTTGTTAGTTTGCTGATATGTTTTCCTTAACAGAAACTCGAGTTTTGATCTTTTTGGAGCAAATCTTAGATGGATGGAGTTAATTATAGATGGAGTAATAATTGATTGACTTCACTCTGGTAATTTATCTTAAATTGTTCATTTTCTGTATTTTAATATGTACATACATCTGTAGATATTTACTTGCGCATAAGTTAATTATACAGTACACTGTTAGGTTCTTCATATATATTTGTTCTCTACCTTGTAGATTTGCTATTTGCTAGGATACTCGATTAATGCTATATGAGATGGAGATTCACCGGTAACAAGGATTAGTTAAAGATTTACCAGCTGTGCTGGCATGGGGACATATTGTATGAACTGCCAACTTAGATCAATGCTATTCACGTGCATGGTAAGCATTTAAATTAATTTTCAATTAAATAGAAGTACAAATTTTTATATAGTTCTGTAACAATTAATAATTTATTGTTACATTTTACATTTTACAGTCTGGAACGGGTGGAGGTCGATAGGCAAGATAGTTTTGCGCACATGCGCCCGGAAGCATGAAGTACGCTGCATTCGTGTAACACCCGGTAATTTTTATAAATATTCTAATATTTATTTGGACTTATTTATGATATTGGAAAATATGAAGGTCTAAATATAAAAATGCAAACTCTATGAAAAAAGAACTACCGTGGCATTCGAGCCATGTGGCTCCGTGCATGTAAATTTTATGACCGCCATCATTTTTAAAAAAAAGCTTCCCTATCTCTTTTAATTGATTAAGAAAAGAAATAAAAAGGTGAAAAATGAAAACTGAAACCGAAAGAGATGAGAGAAAATGAAAATAATAGTTTGGTAAAAGATTTAGATATTGATTAGTATTCAATTTCATATATGATTGGAATTATGACTACGTCGTATTGATTCTGAACAGTTCTTGCAGTTCTATTTGGATTTCTGAGTTGATCGCTATTAGGTAACCGGACTTCTCTATAATTTGTGTTTTCATTTTGTTTGGTTGAATTGGATTTTGAATTGGGTGTTGGATTATGAGGGCATATTTAATGTGATAGCGGGTCTGAGGTTCAAATTTGATTGTGAACTGATGAGATTGTGTGTACTGTGAATGTGAGAATTGTCTGTGGCAGACATTTCAAATGTATGAATACTGTGTGACTTGTTTTACTGATAATCTAGACTCAGGTGCTATCATCGTTAAATATGCAGGCATAATTTGATTTGAATTTTGTGTGGATTAATCCAGTCTGTTTGAATGGTTGTTTAAATAAGTTAATTATAGAAAAGCGCGTCGTTAAATAACCGGTTACTGAGCTTTGTAGCTTATTCCGTATTGTTTCTATTTGTTATTTTTGTTGCGACGTAGGTTGACGGGACGAAGGATGAATGCGAGGGTGCCTCTCTTGTCGCGTGCCCCGGCCCGGCGGTGGAGTCGTGACAATTCGAGCCGAGGATGCAAAGAACATGTTGTCCCTTCATCAGCCTCCTCAGAGGTGACTGGATGCTGCAACTAACATAGACCCGCATCCCTGTCAGACAGATTTTGGACAGGTATAATATTCATAACAATTGAAATTTAAATTCAAATCACAATTTTGTGTTAAACCAAATGTATTTTCAATTTGGTCACGCAAGACAAACACGCGGCGGATTTTCACATACCAATCGAGCCTTCACAGTTGGGTTTGCCACCCGACATGGATCTGAGGCAGTCATCACAACAGGAATTTGATGCCTCAAATTATGCGTCACAGGTCTTCGAGGTGACGACACAGCAGCCCGGTCAAGAGGAGGCCAAGAAAGTTTCGCCGAGACGACGTAGGAGGCCTCACCGTAAATATACACCGGGCCAGCTAGGGTTAGATTCAGACCATATCTAAAGGGATGCTCCACCTCTACCCAGTTATTACAGGCAATATTTCCCTTGATCAACAAATTTTTATTATCTGAGCCAAACCCTCGTACCATTTTCTGACAAGCTTATTTCTGTGTTTTTATATATTACAAAAAACGTTTACTATACCTTTCAGAAAGGTATTATGATCTTTTATATTTTTTTTCTTTTCATTATTCTTAGTTTTTATTATATTTGCTATATTAAAATATAAATTCGAGATGATGTATATTTTTCTTAAAATTCCACATTTATATAGATCAAAACACATTTTATAGTGCTTGTGTATCATGTTCTTGTTTAACTTCACACTATATTTTATAATCGTAAAAAAAAATCGCAATCAATTTTTGTGAATCATGGAAAATCATGTCGCAATTATAATTAACGGTACAATAAATGCATGTATCTCGTAAAATTTGGTCTATTTTAAAAAAAAAATAATCTAAATAACTTGATTTTTTTTTAATTTAGATTAGAAAGACATACTTGAAAGCAAGGATAATTCAGAAAAAGAACGAACCGGCATCGAAAACTTCTTCATCAACAAAAACATACTGAGAAATTCTCACACAGCCACCAAATAAAATTGATGAGTACTGGTATTTTTTTTGTAATGTATATATGATGAAAAAGTTTAATTTGTTTAAGTAGTTGTCATGTTTATATTATTCAAGCATCAAGCACAATGGAATTTTTTTTTATTGGTGTATTTTTTTTACTAGCTTATTTTCACCCAAATTCATTTATAAATTCCACCAGTTAAAAAGCAGAGAAAACTGAGCTCCCAAAAGAAATAATAACAAAGAAAATCAGAAAAGAAAAAAAGGAGGAAAAATTGGAACAATCAATACCAGTGCACAAAAGTCAATAAATGCAGAAAGTTTCCCTGATCAAATTGTAATTTAAGTCTTAGCAAATGGCCTTTTTTTTTCTTCAGAGAATCGAATAACTTAGGATGTTAATTACTGAATTGTATTAGATCATTTACTCTGCTAATAACCTAATAGGGACAAATTCACCGAATTTTTTTAGTTATCACCTCAAATTTCCATAATTCGCATTTTATCACCGTTTGAATTAAAATTTAGAAACTAGCACGTGCGCAGATTCAGTCTACAGTCTGCACATCGTTTTTGACGGGTGCACAGATCAGGTTTGCGCACCATTTGTCTCTCTGTTAACTAAAAAATTAGTAATAATAATAAAGTGTGAATTATGAAGTGTGAATTATGAAAGTTTGAGGTGGTAACTAAAAAATTTCGGACAAATCCATGTCTCTTTCCATGATCTCCAAAAGTCTTTATCTCTAACTTGTGTACGGCAACGACAATAAATAAAACAAAAATAAAGACACTCTTCAAAGTCTTTTATCAATTATCATCAAGAGAAAGGGAAGAGATTTTTGAATTTTCTTCTACAATATCTACTCAACACAACTGCATCAAAAAGTTGCCATGTTGAACTAAACACTTCATTAATTCAATTTAGAGCAGTGACAAAATTTAGAATATTACAATAGAAAGTGATGATGATATTTTGTGTTAAATTTTGAATTTAATTTGTTTTGAAGGAATAACAAACAAGGAGAGAGGTCTTCTTAGTGCAATAATCATGCTTAATTTAAAAATGGCACTCAGATATATCATGTGATTAAAATAAGGTAGTCAAATATATGAACACTATTTCATTAATTCCATGCTTATCTGCATGGAAAAAAAATAAAGATAAAGCAACAAGCCAACAACCTCAAAGCACTATTTTTTATAACCATGCTTATCTTAACCATGATTAACAAGATCATTTTATATTTATGGTGATTTTGTTTACACCAGACAAGATCATTTTTTTAAATGTGGAGATCATACCTTCATATTCTATTAATATGGACATCATAAATGTCAGAAATTTACAAAAGATTGAAAAAAATAAAAAAATAATGAAATACACACAAAAATAAAAATAAAAATGAAATACACACTTAAAATAATATTTACAATCATATTAATCTTAGATTATATGATCTGAAATGAGCAAATATAATTTGTCAAAATTAATTATCCAATGAAATTAGTACAATTGGAGATGATGAAATTTACCAAGTGATAGAATTCACAGCATGTGGGATGGAATAATGTCACAATTATAAATTTTAATTATAATCCAGCAGTAGCAATTTACAATTTTGATTAGGAATTTTGGATAATGATAAGATTAGAAATCTTATCTCTCCACTGGTCACTGCTACTTTAAGATAGATGTGATCTTCTATGGCGTTAAGTTTATAGCCGCGCATGCAATGAGTTTGCTGCCAGCTTTCACAAAAGCGTAGTGACAACTTTAGAATTTGGAAATAATTTGGCAAGATTTAAAATTGATGATTTGGATAAATGCAAATATAATACAGAAATAGTTTGTTTTTATAATGTATATGAATATATAAAAAAAAACTGAAGTTTTAAGGAAAGAAAATGAATTTTATGAATAATTCGGGTAAAATTCGTCAAATTAGTAATTTAGAAAATATTAAGAAAGAAAATTCATAAATCTATTTAATTCACTAGAATGTAGAAAATTCATAAATCTGTTCAATTCACTAGAATGTACTGAAAACAATTAATTATTTGAGAATATATTATAAATATGCTCAGGAAAAGAAACAAAAACCTACTAAGAATTTGCAAAAATATAAACAAGTCAAAATGATTTAGACAATGGTGATATCTTTTATTTGCCAATGACTTACAAAATTAGAAGAAAAACAATACATGTTGCAATTTGGTGACTTTAACTTTTATGAGTTTTATTTCTACATGACCCATGACATCAAATTCATACGAGCATATGTTGCAGAGAATCACAGCTCTGAAATTACAGAGTAATACTAATTACTGATCCACCGTACAGACTTTAGAGGAGGCAATTATTTAATGTTCTCTCTCTATGCTCATGAATCACATATTCACATTCATCTCTTTCTCTCTCTAGAAGCAATAATATAAGTGGAAATGTCATTTATACCCTTATCTGTCACCTCTTCAAACAGCACAAATGGGTTCCAATGATACCATCTAAAATATGAATCTCTCTAAGTTTATTTTTAATCACATGCATGCTTGTATAGTCACACAATTTTTGTAGGTTAAAATTTTATTTCAATTTTTATTAGAATTTGCACTATGGAAAACTATATTGTTACGGTTAGGATGTAATATCGGACTACATCATGTGGCAAGGTAAATATTTATTGTCATTTTTAGTTATCATAAAAGCAAATTACTCGCATTTTTATTTTGGATTGTAGGATGTAACTTTGTGTCATGTTGTGATTTAGATCATGTGTTGTGTTGTATCATGATCAAATTAAATTTTCGCATGTCATATCGTGATTAAAATTGCAAAAAATAATCACTGCATGTTAAACACGCTGTGATCAAATCATGCAGAGATCGTGTCACATTTAACTTTTTTTAATATTTTTAAGTTTGTTTAAGAAGAAAAAATTAGAAAAAATGTAAAAAAATGCGAAATAATTATAAAAACTTTGTATAATAAAGAAAGAATGTTGTAAAAATATTATTGTCCGAACCTAAATTATTGTTTGAGATAAATAATGACGTAAATTTTATAATGTTTTATTCCATATCGTGTCATGTCCCCTGCAATATCTCGCTTTGTCATTTTTTCCAAAAGGTGTTCACAATATACGAATAGACACAACACGTGACATATTACTGGCACGTATGTCGTAATGTCTCATAACATGTTCGATCACAGTGTAACTTTTTGCAAAATGTGGAGCTTAATTGATTATTTTTCCTGATTTTTTTTCTTCTTGCACTTAGGTCTAGGTTGCATATTTCTTGATAAAGACAGTATGATATAAACATAAACAGACCAAATAAAAAATTATTCATCTGTAAATACTCTTTACATGTTATGTTAAGCATTGATTAGTTCACTAATCCATATGTTATAAATTTTGTTCTGCTAAATATAAAATTAAGTGCATATAATCAGAGGCAGACTCAGTAAAGGCAAGGGGGGCGGACAGTTATCTTGGATTTTGAATTTTTACAGACCTATAAATCCTCTCTCGAATTTTATTTGTCCCCATTTGGAATTTTGATTTGTAATTAGAGTGAAATTAGGATAAATTTTTTGAATTATGATTGTAATTAGAATTAGAATTTAGAGCATATAAAATTAGAAATCAGAACATTGTTTTTTTTATCTTATATCTATTTATCAAGTATGATCCACATACATGTTTTAAATTTGTGCAAATTCGCATTTCTACGCAAGAATGCGATGTATTTTTGGTGATAACAAATTTAAAATGAGAATGTCTTAAACAATTGTTTAGCAACACTCAACATTTTGAACCACATAATAAAAAAACCTCCAAGTATCATAATTTTTTTTTTTGTCTTGTTTACTATGAAATATCTCAGAAGTTGAATTTTGTGCAATGATTTGGAATTAGTCAGAAAAATCAGGTAAGTAGGTAACCACTAACCCAACAGGAAAATTAAAAAACAAATAAAATAATGAAGGAATTTCATGTATATCTCTCAAAAATATCAAAATTTACATATTCCCCTCTAAACTTCATAATATCATATTCACCCTTCTAAAATTTAAAAACTCATAAATTGATCTATTTTATAGTATTTCCTATTAAAACTCATTTTAAATTTATAAAATACCTATTTGACCATTTATTAAAAACATAAAAAATACGTAGCACATTAAGAAAAATTTCAGTCTTATAATTAGTCGGTTTTCAAAGGTAAATAGTTCATTTCTCCATTCTTAACGCATACACAAGCGTATACCTATATATCACCGTGTGTAAAATACGTCAAAAGTAGTGAAATTTTTCTTAAATATGCTACATATTTTTTATGCTTTTAATAAAGGGTAAAATGTATATTTTATAAAAGTAAAATGGGTGTTAATAGAAGAGACAATAAATGAATGAGTCAATTTGTGAATTTGTGAAGTGTAGAGGATCCATATCCTCCCAGGTACCTAACTCAAGCAAATTGAAACGGACGGCCCAGATTAATCATATCTGGGCCAAACTCAATCCGGTGTCTAGGGAGACTGTAGGGGGCCTATTTTGAGATTCGTACCATGTTAAAAGAACCATCCGATCATAATTTGCTTGAGTCAAGTAACCTGAGGTGATGTGAATTCAAGTGTAGAAGGGTAAAGATGATATTATAAATTTTACAGGGTGATATAGTATTTCCATGTTTTTGAGGGGTATACACGAAATTCACCCATAAAATAAAAGTACCAAAGAGATGAAATAATGAAGGAATGGGAAATGAGGTGAGAGATTGGACAAATATTCTCTCAAGTACCGTAAAAGATTTCCTTCACTTTACGATTTGAGATTAACTCCCAGCCGCTTTAGGATTCGCGCTGACGGAGGGAGCAGTATTATTGGACTTTAACATTCGTGCCAAGTTAAAAAGAACGGTCCAGATCAGGTAATTGTAAAAGATTTCCTATTACGGTACCGGGGGTGATGTGAATTCGTGAGAGATTGGACCCCTCGTGCTTGTCGTGTTCTCTTTTATTTCTTCTCTCCCTACATTATTTTACGCTTTAACGGACCAATGGCGAAACGCCATGTAGCAGTGTGAGGTTCCGTCAAGATTCGGAACACCCGGAATAATCTTTTTCCAATAAATTCCCAAATGAACCCGGTGCACGGATTTATATTTCGAAACAATGAATCAATCAAGTTTTTGAAAAAAATAAAATATGTGCATTTAGAATGCTTCAATTCTACCGATACAATTAATTTACCATATTTGCATATATGTTTTCATAAATAATTTATTCTTAAAAATGTGACAACTTAAGTTAACCATTAGTCAAACTATATAATCGAATAGCATCTAAAATCATATCTAATTCAAAATTCGGGCTCAGAGTCACATGCATATATAATATATTAATATTTTATGAATAAGTGCTCTGACAAGATGCCAACTACGCCCTAAAAAATTAGAAACATAACAGCTAAAATTATCGGAAAATGTGCGACTGCGAAAGATGCTATATGCCTATATGCACGAATCTTAAGAAAGCAAAGTGTATATCGAATATCAGCCATTGGATCCCGTTTTCTGATCATGCGAACATGCCAAGGAAAAATACAAACAACTTTTCTACCTTTCACACGCATTTATCTTTTATACTCTCCTGTCAACACAAAACAGGAGACTCCAGTACCATTGTACCAACTCCTTTGGTTTGGAACGCTGAAGATTTTGTCAACCAATCGTGACCGTCAATTTCACGTGTAATGGAGATGTGACTGTCGCTGAAGTGGAACGGAGAATTGAAAAATATCAATTTCCAGCTAGGGTCCCTCTCATATTGGATCAAAGAAGACTAAAGAGTCAAAAAGGAGAAATTAATTAAGTTTAACATTATCGATGCTCTTGTAGTCTTGTCCCTCTCATATTGTCAATTGGATCATGCAAGCTACGCATTTAATTTCTATTAACTTTGAATTCATGTAAACCTTTGATAAAAAGAATTTTGGTTTCATGAAAATTTAAAAACTTTGATTAGTCTATTAATTGGAAGCTGTACCACTTCATTAAATTTCCAGGGAAACTTATTGGATCATATTTCATATCTTACTTTTCTGAGTAGCAATAGTGGCTCTAAAACAAGCACAGTTACAAGTGGACCAACCACTCAAGTGTAATTGCGTGATATCTGTCACACCCCGACAACGGGGCCGACAACCCGCCGCGCTTTAAGCGCAAGGCGATTTCTATCATCTTAAATACCCATATATACATACATTACCAATGACATAACTTACTTTTTCTTGTGGCAAAGTCCCACAGTCTTCTAGTTCAATATCTCGTTTCGTGTCTCACGCTTTGTACCTGGAACCCACAAAGTGGAAAGATGAGAGATTGAAAATCTCCCAGTGCGGTATTCAGTTCCAGTCGAGTTATCCCCAGATCCGACCAACTGAAACTAAAACCACACCGAGCACCAAAATATAGACCACAATAATAATATAAGAACTAATGAATCTAAGTTACCAACTATAATCAGTCAAGAAACAAAATATAAGTTCACTTTAAGAAATGCTCAAATACCGCAAAAGAAAATCAGCATGCTAGAGAAACAATTAATAACTATATCAATCAAGTAATACGAAATATTATAATATGCAATGCTCATGTGCAACAAACTTAAAGGTTCAATCCAATTTACTTATGCAACCCTATTGTTTAACCATTCTTTATTCCAAATTTAGCAATTCTCAAATATGCACAATTTTTCAAGTATATCAATTCTCAAATATTTTCCTTTGTTTATCATGCGTTACAAGTTCTTTCATCAAGCATAAATCCGGTCATGCGCTACCCGAATATGGCGCCTACACAGCTCTTGCTATGCGCTACCCGAATATGGCGCCTACACAGCTCTCGCTATGCGCTACCCGAATATGGCGCCTACACAGCTCTCGCTATGCGCTACCCGAATATGGCGCCTACACAGCTGACGCTATGCGCTACCCGAATATGGCGCCTACACAGCTCTTGCTATGCGCTACCCGAATATGGCGCCTACATGACCCTTGGATTTCATTCTTCAATTCCCATCAAAGTACATACAAGACATTCCATATACAAGCAATTCAATGTGTTCTATGAATGCAAGGCATGCTCACATTTCTATCCAAGGTTCATTTAATTCAGATCTAACAAAATTTCTTAATTTCATGCTTCAGTTTTAACCAAAGTACATAACAGGCATTATATATACGCAAGCAAATCAAAATGTTCTATTAGTACAAGGCCTACGAAATAACATAGGTCATCTATAGATAATCATGGTTCAAATCATGCAACATACATGCAAGCCGTAACGTGCATAAGTTGAGGTTCAGCTTTAGTGTAATATCCGTGCATGTCCTGCAATTTCAATACTATGATATATCCCAAATCCTACATGCATGTTCTATAATTCAAGTTTTGTTCAAAGTCCAGACCATATATGTTGTCTATATTATGCAGCCATGACTTGGCGACTCACACATAAGTTAGATTCATCATTATACACTACAGCAAACTATAGTATCAGCGACCGGCAATAGCGACCGGCACTAGCGCCGGTCGCTGAAACGTTTTTTCCTTCTAAAAATAAAAACCGCGAAATAGTTTTGGCGACGACAGTTTCTGCGACCGGCGAAAACAACTTTCAGCGGCCGTTTTTGACCGGTCGCAGATGGGTGCTGTAAAAAAACCGGGCGCGAACCCTCCCTCTCTGTCTCCTCCGTCTCCCGCGTCTTAGGTTAGCCAAAAAAAAGAAAAAAACGTGAGCGCCTCCGTCTCCCGATCTGTGCCCCCCGCGCCGATCCGAACCCCGCCGCCTCTGTGCCCCCGCGCGATTCCCGCCCGAACCCCGCCTCTTTTCCATTTTCCACTGATTACAATCTTTACCCCGACGGAGACCACTTAACACCGTCTACTGCTTTCCTTTTTCCTCTTCACTTTTCAGGCAGTGTTATCTTATCTTCTTCTTCTTATTTTCTTTTATAATCGAACAAAAAGAGAGGTCGACAGAAGGAAGTAAATGGCGTCTCTACTGGCCACGAGTCAAGGCATATGCCTCCTCTCTTCTAGGGTTAAGGTTCAGCATTCGACCCCTTCTATACAACTAACCTCTGGCATGTTCGGCACCGGGTTCAGCGTCGCACAATCCCTGCCGCTTCTTCCCAAGCTCAAGCTCGAACCTATCGTCGCCAGTAAGTCCTTCTACTCGTACCTCTCCAGTTGTACTTGATTTTCCTTGTTTTTCTCAGATGCCCTTGAAGTTGGAACAAGTGTAAATGTATGGCTTGCATGTAAGTGCACATTAGCAATAGAATTGCTTGAAATTCAATTCGATTTTGGGCAATTGAACACCTAAGTTTTGCTTTTCATCTGGTAAAATAAATGAATTATCCAAAGTAAGTGATTGGACCAGTTTGTCCAAATGGTATTGTTTTGCTCAAATTGTTTTATTTAAAGGTGGTTTGCTTCGGATAGTTTCGTTTTGCAACTGATAATTACTTACTGTTGTTATAGAAAGCGCAGTGTGGGTACAGCTTTGACTTGTCCATTGCAAAAATTGAAAATTTCAGAGGTCAATACAGAAAATTAGAATTGTCTTTTTTAGAGGTACTAAAATGGAAAAGTGTTGCCCAATTGCGATTTCCATTTAGCATTGTTGTTTGGGTTAATGGTTTTCTGTTTTTTTAAACTAAAGAACAATGAAATTGTTGCCCAACTGTTTGATCTCCCTCTCTTCACTGGTACCAAGTTGTAAACTAGAGAACAATGAAATTTGCTATCACCAATCAATATATTTGACTTAACTCAACCCCTAGTACATGACCAAATAAGGGTTCAGTAGTACTGCACATGATAGGTACCACTGGTATACTAGAAGCACCTAAAATTGCTAAAAAGACCCCTGTCAGCAAAATGGACAATAAAAACTGTTACAGGGACTAAACTGAAAAACCAACTTCATAGTAATGTAGAGTACTTCAAGATACACAAAATGAACACAAACTTTATATTTTTCTGATTTTATTTCGAATTTATATGAATTTTTGAAGTTCAGTTTTAAAAACAGAAAAATCAGCATTTTAATGATAAAATTACCTCTATTACCCTCTTGCTATATATATACTGTTATATCAAAATCTTGCTTGACGTGTATGAATGCAAGAATTTCATGAGCACTAAAAGTTATCTTTTAATAGTCTTATGCTTTTCATCTTTTTTACCTTTATCTTTAAATTGATGCAATCTTCCATTACAGTGATTGTCTACTGCCCTTTACATCTTTCTCATTCTCTGTTGACTCAAGAATTCCTTCAAAATTTCAATTTGGGAGGTAATTTTTGCATCTATAAACTATGTAAACTAATTATCTGTAAACTATGTAAACCAATTCGACTTTGTGTGTTGTTTGAGGCCTTCGTGCCTTCTTGCTTGACCTGCGGCCTTTGCGCCTTTTCTGTGACTTGTGGCCTTCGTGCCTTGTGTGGTTTTTGGGTCGTTTCTATTGCTTGCTGGTTTCTGGTACCGTACCAGTGCTGGTACAGTACCAGTACCAGTTCTGGGCCTTGCTGCCCTTGTTACCTTGTGTGTTGCTGTCCCTTTTGTCTGAATACTGGTAACCGTACCAGTACTGTACAAGTACTGGTTCTGGTTCTGGTTTCTGAATACTGGTAACATGTACCAAATGAAGTCCATCATCAATCTATCCTAACCTTAAAAAAAGAAATTAGCTCTCTTATTATGATTAAAGTGATTTCAACTATTTAATAGAACATATTTGAATGCATTTCAGATGCTGCTAGTAATAGGTGCAAAGTTGGAGCACGTAATCACAGAGTTAGCATAAAGGCTAAAAATCACAGAGGTACCAAACTGTCCTTCTTCCCTAAATGAAAATATGTTTAGAATAGGCTGAGACGAGGCACTATTTTTGAAAGTCTGTTCATGTTTGGGTTGGATTAGTTCAGTTGTTTATTTAGATAGAAACATGACAAAAGTATCACCAAAATATTGCTTAAAACACACGATATTCAATTTATGTATGTGGGCCTGATTCTAGGAGTATGCGGGGGGTGGCAGGGGGGCGGCAGCCCCCTGCGAGCGTTGTCTGAGGTTACGAAGCACCGCTCTGTCGAGCTCGGCGAAAATTATTTTCGAGAAGTCAATTGCATATGAATTCTTGTATCCGACGGCCCAGATTAGTCAAGTTACCCATTAATTTTCAATTGGTTGAATGATTGGTGGAATAGAATTGATTGGAATAGAATTGATTTAAAATTGTTATTGTAAATGGTTGTAATTGTGGATTCTAATTACTATTGTAAATTGTTGTAATTGTGGATTTTAATTACTATTGTATCGATGTCTTGTATTATGTGTATGCATGTATCGATGTTTATGTTGTATGTTGGTATGTGTGGTACCAACTATTAAATGGTGCAAATTTAAATAATATAATAAAATTTAGAAAATCAGTTTTAGGTATCAGCGATCGGTTTTAGATATCAGCGACCGATACATTTGGTCGCAGAAAGTTTTTGCTGACGTCAGAAAAAAACAACAGCGACCAAAAAAAGTGGTCGCAAAAACATTATCAGCGACCGGTTGACGTATTATCAGCGACCGGTGACGTCATCAGAAGAGTATCAGCGACAATGCTTACAGCGACCGAGATATCAGCGACCAAATTTGACTTTCTGCGACCGGAATGGGTATCAGCGACCGGCGCCTATATTATCAGCGACCGGAAATCCGGTCGCTGATGGTCCGTTTTGCTGTAGTGATACTAACATACAAGTAATGCAACTCAAATATCAGATTTCAGTTTCAAAAATTGTTCTAGAAACATATGCTCATGCATCCAAGATTCAACTAAGAAATACAATGCATATTTCCACTATAACCCACGGTTTATCTCAAATGCTCCCAATCCAAATATAACTTAACTAATTCGCAATTCAAAAGATTATTCAAGAACTTAACTACGACAAATTACCAATCAAGCAACGAAGCAAGCAATCAAGCAATCATCAATAATACAATCAATTAGCAACTAACCAAACAAGCAAGCATCAACAACAACAAAGAAATTGACAAGCAAACAACAACAATAAAATAAGTTAGAAGAATCTGAGAATAACTCGAAATCCGCACCTTAGCAAAGTCGAGACAATATGATTAGTGTGCCATTGCGGTGTGGACCAGCTCCACAATACTTCTTGATCCAATTGTGCGAGATCTGCGCCTATGCCAATGAACAAGATTGATTCGGTAGTTCAATAGCGTCCTTTAGTACTTTAGTTAGTTACAACTCGTGGGACTTGCGAACTTCCGGGTTAATGCTCCACTTAGCACTCGAGAGAGAGAATGGATGAAGAAATATCTCGACAAAATCTCATAACTAATCGATCCTCTTCCTTTCTCGATTTCTTCTATTTTAGATAATCCCAAGGGAGGTCTAGACTTCAAGAGAGAGGCGCAAGAAAAGGGGTAAACAAAGAATTAAAATCTCGAGGCAGTGGCACGTAAGAGAGAGACTTTAGGGGTTCATTAAATGAGTTGTAAATTTTGTTGGAAAGGAGAGATGCATGTTTGCCAAGTGTCCCATATGGTTGCCAAGTGTCCCATATTTTATTTTTTTTGTTTTCTTCTTATCTATTAATTAATCAATATGCATAAAGCCCTTATATTATTAGAAATAGCTTGACATTTAAATTCTATGTATTTAAAATGTATTAATTTCAAATTATTGCAATACAAATATTATAATATACTTCGAAATCTAGATTGATATTTCCTTAACACACTTTACATTAATAAATTAAAATGTATTAAAAATTGGACTGTTACAATATCATATTAGCGAAAAAGAAAATACAAGACCCAACAAGTTACAGGACAAGTATCCTCTCCATTACGTAAAAGATTTCCTTTACTTTACGGTTTAAGATTAACTCTCAGCCGCTTTGAGATTCGAGCTAGTGCTGGGGCAGTATTATTGGGCTTTGAGATTTGTGTCAAGTTAAAAAAAACGGTCCAGATCCAATAATTGTAAAACATTTCCTATTACGGTACCTCTCAGGATGTGAATTCCAAGTTAGAGGTCATTGTCTCTCACCTAACTTCATCCACTAGTTGCAAAAAAAAACATTTTATCTTAGAAAAAATAAGCGCTTATCAAGAAATTCTTGTTCTGCGAGCCAAACCATTTTATCTTAAAAAAATAAGCACTTCACCCACTAGTCCCTTCCTAATCAACTCAGTAGTCAATAGACTTACAGCCACCTCTTTTTCTTCTCATAATCTCTCACCTTTACTTCCCAACCTCCTCTCTCTCTCTCTCTTGCCAATTGAAAGAAAAGAAAAAAAACCTAACATTGTACTCCAATGGCAGAGGCATTGGCACTGTTCATCGCAAAATGGGTGGCATCTCCAATCATCACCAAGCTCCTCAACGAGGGCTTTTCCTACCTCGGGATGGACGTGGCTGCTCGGATTGAAAAGTTGGAGGCTACCATCCTTCCTCAATTACAGGAGGTGATCGACGCTGCTGAGAAGCAAGGCTACAAGAGCAACATGGAGAAGTGGCTGAGACGACTCAAGGATGCCATGTATGAGGCGGAGGATGCGCTCGACTTGTACAAGTTCCGACTTCTCCAACAAAAGGTACTTTCCTCAACCCGTAAATTAGAGTACGTGTTATTATTATTTTTTTTAATATTTACAGATGGAATATAGTAAAAAATAAAGTTATATATATATATAGAGGGCACTTATGGACAACAATTAGTTACACAATTTAGCATAGTTAGCAAGTTGGCTACGGTGCTACACATAGCATAGAGAGCCTCCGTACAACGGCTCAATATTTGAGTTTTCAAAATCCTAACGGTCGATCCGAACCGTTTAACATGATCTCCATATGAATATGTATTTGCAAACCAAATTTTACATTTTCTAGAATTTTTTTACTATTTTTTTAGATAGGTAGAAAATCACTTAATCTGAATGGTACAGAATTTTCAGATCAAGTGATTTTCTACCTATCTAAAAAAATAGTAAAAAAATTCTAAAAAATGTAAAATTTGGTTTGCAAGTCCATATTCATATGGTGATCATGTTGAACGGTTCGGATCGACTATTAGAATTTTGAAAACTGAAATATTGAGCCGTTGCACGGAGGTCCTCTATGCTACATGTAGTCACACAATTTAGCATAGTCGGCAATTTAGCATAGTCTGCAAACTCGGCCTAGTTAGACTGGAATCAGCCAAGTTGGACCGGAATCAGACCAAGCCAAGCTAATTGTTGACCGAGTTATGCAGTTGGGCGAGTTTTGCAATGAAAATCGGCAGGTTCGATGAAATCGGACTGGAATCAGCCAAGTTTTTGTCCGAATCGGACCGATTCTCACGATTTCAGATCAATTTGAAGAAAATGGGCCGATTCTGCCCTTTTTTTTCATGGCTGGTCGAACTCGTGGGGATTTGAGAAGAAAGATAGTGCAGCTCAGGAGAGGAAGAAGTTAAGTATTATAAAATATGAAATAAACATGGTCTACAAGTGGTGTATTGTTTTGTGTGGAGAATATTGCTTGCTTCACAGTGAACCACGTCCGGACAAACTATCTGCTATTAGTTATCGGGTGGGCCTCACCAAAAAAATTTCTCTATTTCCAACCACAAAATTTTCATATAAATCTCAAGTGTCAGATAGGGGTGGCAACGAGATACTATTGAGCGAGTTAGGTCTCACTCATAATCAGGTTGTTTGTGGATCAAGCAGAGCGAGTGAGTTTGAATTTTAGGTCTCGAGCTGAAACTGCTACTCAAGACTGACTCATGATTTGTCCGAGCGAGCCGAGCTCGCTCGTTACCAGCTTGGCAGATTCATAAATTTTTATATTTTTTTTTCTACTATATTTCAAATTTTCATTGCACATCTTATCAATTATAACTAAAACAAAATAATATTTATATGACTAATTATTTAGGAATACTCTTAATTAAAGTGAAATTAAGCAAATCAACTACCATAAATTACGTTTGCAGCTAGATTCATACATACAAAAATATCAAATTCCTAAATTCATACAAACATAGTTCTTAGAATAAATTCATGCATACCAATCAAACAAATTCATACAAATTAACTTAGTTGCTTATAATTAATTCACACATATTCCATACAAAATTACCAATCAACTTAAACACAGTCCAAAGTACAATTATCATAACACTGGCTATAATATCCATAGACCATAGTATCCTCAACCTGAAGTGAACGGATCCCATTAAACTATTAAACTACGTATATTATATAGCTCATTAATGACCGAGCTAGCTTGTGCCGAGCCAGACCAAACTCAAACTCATTAATTCTGGCTCGAGTCTGTGACGTGCAAGCTAGTTTTAGCTCGGTCAACTAACGAACGAGTTGTTACCGATCAAGTCACAGGCTGATGCCAAGCGGGCCACGAGCCATGGGCTTATTTGCTAGCCCTAGTGTTAGATATCACTAGAAAAATTTCTCATTAATCAGTCATTTAACCGTTTAATCGTCCGTTTATTCCCGTTTATTTCCATTTATTCCCGTTTATTTCAATGAATATTTATTGTTAAATTATTTTTTTCTGTAATAGCGTGTGATAATAAGATTTATAAATCTTGTATTGTAGTTTTGTTTGTGCTTGATTATACATCCAATATTTTTATATATGTTTTTTCTTCTTACTTACTTTAAAATTGATTAATTCTTCTATTATTTATATACGATATATTTTTTCTTACTTACTGATTTAATTTTTTCAATTAGTACAACGTGTTCAATTATGAAATTAAGTTGTTATCATAAACTAAATTTAGTGATTTTATGTTGGAATGTTTCAGTTTTTTCAATTAATATGTTATTAGTATTTGGAAAAACATAATTCTCAAATTTATTTTTTCATTAAATAAATGTGTTACTTACACATGTAAAATGTTTATGTGTTAAGAAGAAATAATCGTAGTGTCATATTATAATAATAAACTAAGTTACATTAAGTTTATTTGATAAGTTTAATGAGTTAAATAAATTATTTTTAATAAATTTAATAAAAATGTTAAATTGTCCGCATAATTCCGATTAATCGGCCGCATACCGATTAATCGCTTAGCGGTACCCGTCCGTCCGATGACCGCATACCGTTATTTACAACACTGATACATATAAACAATTATAATATCAATAAATTTAATTAAATTCAAATCTATGTAAAAAAAAGAGACATTTTTGTAATGTCTCATTATTACAACAACTGTTACACCGATCGAGTTGTTTATTGCAAAATAATAACAATAGTACTAATAAATATTGTGCCTTTTACATGACATTTTTGAATCGACCAATTTTAAATATTTATATTTATTATATTAGTGAATTTTTTTTTTGTAAGATGTGGCTCTAACATTATTTTTGACTAATTATTATTTTACATTTCTATTTTTCTAATACAAAGGACGATGAGCTGATCTAGCCTGGTTGACAAAGTTTATGAGAGTAAAATAGTGTGTTTTGGTTGTAATGCGTATTATATTATATTATAGGGTTATTTGATTGTAATATTTTATTTTAACATACTTTTTTAACAAATTTAATTTTTATAAATTTTTTTATTTTTTTTATATAAAACAAGATTCTGTCAAAAAAATCGTAGTTTTCAATCCAATTCGGCCGATTCCGACAAGTGACCGATTCCGATTCCGATTCCGATTTTGCGAACTATGCAATTTAGTTCTCTAGTTGCTTGTCAAAATATTTTAAGAGGATATTGGGGGACTGTTAGTCAGTTCAATATGGGCCATTAGGGGTCACGAGTTCTGGACTGGTGAGTAACCCTCACAGCATGCTAAAATGATTCAGACCTTTTTTACTTTTAATTTGGTAATTTGTATTTGTATTCTTTTTAATGTTTATTCTATGGTTCTGAAACTCGAAATCGGAATCGGAATTGAATACTTGACTGTGGAATCTAGGGCTATAAATGAGCCGAGTTGGAGCGAGTTATCCCGAGCTCGTGCTCAGCTCATTTAATAAATGAGCGAATCAATTCGAGTTGGAATGGCAATATCGAGCTGCAAAGCCAACTCGAGTTCAGCTCATTACCAACTCATAAAATTGCTTATAACTCGTTTATAACTCATTACCAACTCGTTTATAGCTGACTCCTGAGATTTATTGTGGCGAATTTTGTGTAACACTGTAACTCGAGTTGTTAATGAGCGAATTGGGGTATGCTCAAATTCAGCTCATTAGTTAAACGAGCGAGTCAACTCAAGTTAGAACAGTTCCGAGTTGTAAATGAGCGAGTTTAAACGAGCAGTTATCGAGCGAGTTATGCGAGTTGCGAGTTTGAGCATTTTTGTACAACCCTAGTGGAACGATTATCAATGCTTTCATCATCCTCATTATATAAGCTTTCCACATAATTATTATCAATGCTAATATCTGACTCATTATCAATGGTTTGGTCATGCTTCTTAACAATGCTAATATCTGACTCATTATCAATGGTTTGGTAATGCTTCTTAACAATGCTAGCATCATAACCCTTATTCATGGTAGGGTCCTCTGTTTTAGAAGAATAACTAATAACCTGAAGATAGCTATTAAGAAAAGGAGACGACACGTGGCGTACGATGCAAGGGTTTTGCCCTAAAATAGACTGCTTAACTGACATTTCAACCTGAATTCCAAAATATTTATTTCTGCCCGCACTAAATCAAATAGTGCATACGGGACTTAGATATGGTTGGCTCATGATGTTTTCATGATAAAAGAGTGGGACGTTAACTCAAAGAAAGAAAGAAAGTAATCAAGAGGAATAATGGGAGGTAAAAAGAATGACCCAAAAGAGTGGTCAAGATATGGAGTTACAATTTCGAGAGACTATTAATACATATCCTAAATATCCTAATTATCCTAAAGACAGCTCAAGAGTGGGAACTACTGTTTATATTCCCTAAAGAGTACATCAGAGAGGGATGTACTTTTTACAGTTTCTTTTCCCGCCTTTCCGGTCAGATTACATCATACTTTTTGTTCGATGCAGGGTCCTTCCTTTGTTCTTGGGAACTACTGTTTTCTTTTCTTTTCTTTTCCCTAAAGAGTAGCTAAGATTACATCTTACTTTTAAGAGGGATGCTGAGAGCCTCCTGGCTTTTTTTGCATATAAACAAGCTCTTCGGTGTCACCATGTAAAAAGGTATTATGCACGTACAACTGGTGCAGAGGCCAGGGCAATTGTGAGTGGTCGCATACGTACCAAATCTAGTGCCAAATCAAAGAGGAGAGATCCCTTCTTCTTCTACATTATGGGCTTTTGCCTCTGACATCAACAATGAACAAATAGAATCTGCCAAAATCGGAAGAATCGGATCGGAAATTCGGATTTTTTTTGGCAGAAGCTTGTTTTGTAGCCAAAAAATAGGAAAAAATTGGTAACAACAATAATTTGTAAAAAAAAATATTAAGACAAACGATTACATTCAAATAATCTACTAATTATATAATATAATAAAAACATTACAAATATAACACCATTTTTTTATTGCCAGAAGTTATACCGAGCTAGCTGGATCACCTAATCGTCCTCTATATTGTTGTACAGAGCAAAAAAAATGAAGACATTAATGTAGTGTCAAATGAAGAATTATTAACATCCTCATATCCAACATATGAATTGTATGTGCTAGAAAAAAATTTGTGAGCATAATTTTTTTTGTGATTTGAAATCATAGATCAACAACTATTTCAAAAAAAATGTAAAATAACCGAAGCAAGTGGTCTGACTTGGCCTGACTCAGACCAAAAATCGGATAACTCGACCTGACTCGGCCGAGTTAAACACTCTTCAAACGAATTTTGATGAAAAACTCGCATGGGGGCGAGACTTGGGTAAAACTCGGATCGAACCCGACCGATACCGAGTTGATTCGGCCGAGTCAACTTGGACTCGGCCGAGTTACCAAACCATGGTTTATTCATCGTAAATGCTAATTGAAGTTTGCTTAAATTTTTTAATAAGGTGAAGAATGAAGGAACCACAATGAAGAAAATTTCAAACAAGCTCAGTAGCAGCTTCAATATCCTATCCACTGAACAGAGAAACCTGAAACAATGCCTCGACAAACTAGAAAAGATTGCTTTGGAGGCCAAGGATTTTCGTGATTTATTAGAGAGGCAAGTCAAAATTAATCCCAGGAACCCAATTAAAGAATCCATGGTGACAACCTCCAAACCTCCGCTACGTATCATCGGGCGAGATGCTGATTGTGACTATCTATTACAAGAATTGTTGGAGCCGGTAACTTTTGAACCTGAGTCCAGTCAAGTTAGGAGTTACTCGGTTTATTCTATTGTTGGTGTTGGAGGGGCAGGTAAAACAACCCTTGCCCAGTTATTTTATAAACATGAAAGAGTAACTGCTGAATTTGATCTTAGAATATGGCTTTCTATGACCCGTGGACTTGATCTCTTTCATCATACACGGATCTTGGTAGAAAGTGCCTCAAAAAAGGAGTGCCCGTGTTTGGATAATTTTGATGTCCTGCAAGATTTTCTCAATGATTCGATTAATTCAAAGAAGATTCTGGTTATGATGGATGATGTTTGGTGGGATGAAACAATGAATGAGCAGAAATGGGAGCAATTTGTTGCTCCTTTGGGAAATGTAAAGAGGGGCAGCAAAATTCTTCTAACGGGCCGTACCGAAAAGATGCCATGTGCGTTGCTCCCCCAAAAGATTATGCCTCTGAAAAACCTTGAGGAGAATCATTTTTTCTCACTTTTTATGCATCATGCTTTTGGTGGTTTAGAACCAAATAGTACTCACTCGCTAGAGTCTCTAGAAAGAATAGGGAAGCAAATTGCCAAGAAGCTAAGCAGATCTCCTTTAGCAGCAAAAGCAGTTGGCAGTCGTCTATGTAAAAATTTGAATGAGTGGTTCTGGAGAGATACCTTGGAAAGAGACACGTTAACTGATACAATGCAATCACTTTTATGGAGTTACCAAAACCTAGATGCACCGATCCAGCGGTGCTTCTCCTATTGTTCCATATTTCCGAAAGGTTATCGGTTTGACAAGGGAGACCTGATTTTGCTCTGGGTAGCTGAAGGTTTTATTCATTCTAGTACAAGAAGGATGGAGGATGTAGGGGATGATTATTTTCAGGAGTTGTTATCTGTCTTTTTCTTTCAAAAAGTGAGCAAAGAAGAATATCAGGAAGAATATGGCATGCATGATTTATTCCATGATCTAGCTGAAAGAGTTTCCAGGGACGATTGTTTCAGAATAGAAGACGGTAAATTAAGAGAAATCCCTTTAGTTGCTCGCCATTTATCCATTCAGGGTGAAAGCTTCAATGAATATATCACAAGTGTTGAAAAACTAAAGAACCTGCGTAGTGTTATCTTTATTCACCCGGTTAAGGGTGATGTTATAAATTCTTTTCTGAAGAAGATAGAAAAGTTCTCAAAACTTCGTGTACTGGAATTCTGCAAGTGCACCATTAAAAAACTTCCAAACTCTGTGGGAGAATTAGTGCTGTTACGCTACTTGGGTCTTTATGAAACACAAGTAGCGGAGTTACCAACATCAGTACAAAAACTTTACAACTTGCAAACATTAAGGCTGAGTTACAAGATTACTCATTTACCAAGAGGCCTAAACAAACTTGTCAATTTACGACACTTACGATGTGTTTTTGGAGGGGAAACCTCAACACTCCCTGAAATAGGCAAATTAAGCTCACTTCAAAACTTGCGCTGTTTCAGGGTGAAGAGTGAGAAAGGGTTCGAAATTTCACAACTGAAGCACCTAAATGAGATCAGAGGATCATTGGAAATTTGTGATTTGAAGAATATAAAAAGTAGGGGGGAAGCCACCGAAGCCCATCTGAAGGATAAGAAACATCTTGAGCGTCTTTCACTTGAATGGGGTCATGATGATGCTATGGTTGGAAACTTGAATGCACACTTAGAAGTCCTTGAGGGCCTTGAACCACATTCAGATCTAAAAATTTTTAGAATAGATGGCTACAAGTCACCAATTCTACCCTCTTGGATGTTTCAACAAGGATCCCATGATAATTTGATATCTCTGGAACTAAAGGAATGTCCTTCCTTGGAAGTCCTTCCACCTATCAGCACCTTGTTTCCATGTTTGGGCACAATAATCATAGAACAACTCCCCAAGATAACAAAACTCCCTGTGTTTCCTTCGAGCCTTAAGGAACTAAAAATAAGTGAGTGTGGGTCTTTTGTGTTCATCTCTGAGGAAGAACTGCAAAAAGGTGACTATGAAGCAAGGCTTCTGAAGGCAATGCAAGATTGTCAATTTAAATTTATTCTTGAAACCATACCGGAAACAAAGTATCATGCAAAAAGAAAATTATTGATTGAGTGCTCAGAGCTAAGGAGTTTAATGGAAAGGGAGAGCCCTGGCAAAGTAAACGATATGAGCATGCTTGCCATGAACATAGAAAGATCTGAGATAACCGGAGACTGTATCTGGGAGGCACATCTCCAATTAATAAAACTGAGAATGGAGTATATTTATAGCAAGAAAGAGAAGTACCCTCTGATCGTACCACCAGGCCTTGAAATATTGAGCATTTCTTCCTGTTACATTACTGACGAGGCTTTAATGCATTGCCTTGCACAGCTCACTTGCCTCAAGTCCCTCCATTTGGGTGACATAAGAACAATCACAGTCCTCCCTCCAAAGGAGGTCTTATGTCAACTGGCGGTGCTCAATCGCCTAAGTATTGATAGGTGTGACTACTTAATTTCGCTTGGAGATCTACATGCTCTTGTCTCAATCGCCAAAGTATTGATAGGGACTGCCCTTGGTTAGAGATTCCAGGAGAAGGAGGCAGGGGCACTCTTCCCTCTTCACTGGAATCTGTACAAATCAGCGATTGTCATTCTATTAGACACTTTCAAGTTATAGATTTGCAGTCACTTTCTCATGCCACTTTCAGTAACTGTGAACAACTAAAATCTATAAATCTTTCATCACTAAAAGAATTAGAGATACGTAGCTGCCGTGAGCTCGAACTGATTTACTCAGACACACCGGTCTTAGAGAGGCTGAAAGTTGAGAAATGCTTCGCCTTGCAGGAAAACTTCTCCAGTTGTAATATGGCATGGGCATCCTTGAAGAAGATTGAAATTAACAGCTTTAGCATGCTTGGTGAGTTGCCCTCGAGGGGTGAACTGGTTAATTTGGAGAAATTAAGAATTATTGGGTCAAACGAAGCATTCTTCCACGAAGATGAATTTGGGTGCCTCACCTCACTGTATCTCTTCTACTTAAATAATTGTAAGGTTCAAGCTTTGCCATGTTCTATGAAGAACCTCTCCTCACTGAGAGGTATAAGATTGTGGAATTGTCAGGAGTTGCTATCATTGCCTGACATGCCTGATACCTTACAATACCTCACCTTGGGACACTGCCCTGCTATTGCATCGCTTCCAGTTTTGCCAAAGTCTCTGGTATATCTAGGAATATATACTTGCCCTATATTGAGTAAACGATGCCAAGAACCCAATGGGGAGGATTGGCCAAAGATTTCCCACATCCGGCGGATAGATATTAACTTCCAGTTAGTGATCCCATCAACTGTAGGGACTGAAGCATTGGTAACATCGGTACGTTCTGTCATTAATATAATTGTTCTAGAAAAATTCATGTTTGTCCCATTCATTTGTTAGTTTGCTGATATGTTTTCTTTAACAGAAACTCGAGTTTTGATCTTTTTGGAGCAATTCTTAGATCGATGGAGTTAATTATAGATGGAGTAACAATTAATTGACTTCACTCTGGTAATTTATCTTAAAGTGTTCCTTTTCTGTATTTTGATATGTACATACATCTGTAGATATTTACTTGCGACAATAAGTTAATTATACATACATCTGTAGATATTTACCTTGTAGATTGGCTATTTGCTAGGATACTCAATTAATGCTATATGAGATGGAGATTCACCGGTAACAAGGATTGGTCAAAGATTTACCAGTTGTGCTGGCATGGGGACATATAGTATGAACTGCCAAGTTATAAATGACCGTCGACTTAGATGCTGGAGCGTTAATATTGCTGTAATTTCTTCAATGCTATTCACGTGCATGGTAAGAATTTAAATTAATTTTATATTAAATAGAAGTACAAATTTTTTTATAGTTCTGTAACAATTAATATTTTATTGTTACATTTTACATTTTAACCTAAAAAAATGTAAAATGTAAGCACATGCGCCAGAAGCAAGAAGTACGCTGGATTCGAGCTGAGGTTGAAAGCACATGTTGCCCCTTCATCGGCCTCCCTGTTAATTATGAAGATATCTCCTAGACTGGATACTCCAAGTAACATAGACCCACATCCCTGTCAGACAGATTTTGGACAGGTATAATGTTCATAACATGGCGGATTTTCACATACCAATCGAGCCTTCACAGTTGGGTTTGCCACCCGACATGTATCTGAGGCAGTCATCACAACAGGAATTTGATGCCTCAAATTATGCGTCACAGGTCTTCGAGGTGACGGCACAGCAGCCTGGTCAAGGTCAAGAGGAGGCCAAGAAAGTATTGCCGAGAAGACGTAGGAGGCCTCACGTTAAATATACACCGGGCCATCTAGGGTTAGATTCGGACCATTTATTTTAATCTGGTCTGGATTTCAAAAACCTCTTGTGTATGTGAACCCGTTTAAAAATTGTTTTGCTGAGATTTTCTCATGTATGTGTCATATCTAAAGGGATTCTCCACCTTTACCCAGTTATTACAGGCAATATTTCCCTTGATCAACGAATTCTTGTTATTTATCTGATCCAAACCCTCGTACCATTTCCTGACAAGCTTATTTCCGTGTTTTTATATATTACCAAAAACTTTTACTATACCTTTCAGAAAGTTACTTGAGTATTCTGGTACAAAATTAGCTTCTTGCCAGCCAAAGATTTACTGGTAACAGTACAATTTCTGTTCCTCAAAGGGAACTAATCCGGCAGTCAAATGACATATTTATTTAAAAAGAAATCAAATAGAAAAACTGTGAATTAATTGATGCGGTTGCTGCATTCTAGGTGATCACCACAAAAGTATGATCTTACAATAAACTTAAAAATCGCTCACCCAAATAGAACCTATTATCTGATTGCCCTATATTGAGTAAACGATGCCAAGAACCTCATGGGGAGGATTTGCCAAAGATTTCCCACGTCTGGCGGATAGATGTTGAGTGACTGACCAAGTTAGTGATCCCATCAACTGCACGGACTGAAGCATTGGTAACATCGGTACGTTTTGACGTCATTAATATAATTGTTCTAGAAATATTCTTGTTCGTCCTATTCATTTGTTAGTTTGCTGATATGTTTTCCTTAACAGAAACTCGAGTTTTGATCTTTTTGGAGCAAATCTTAGATCGATGGAGTTAATTACGGCCTTCTCTATTGTTTATATATATGGAGTAACAATTAATTGAGTTCACTCTGGTAATTTATGTTAAAGTCTTGCTTTTCTGTATTTTAATATGTACATACAAGGATGTGTAGATATTTACTTGCGACAATAAGTTAATTATACAGTACACTGTTAGTTTCTTCATATAATTAAATTTGTTCTCTACCTTGTAGATTTGCTATTTGCTAGGATACTCGATTAATGCTATATGAGATGGAGATTCACCGGTAACAAGGATTAGTCAAAGATTTACCAGTTGTGCTGGCATGGGGACATATAGTATGAACTGCCAAGTTAATGAGAACTTAGATGCTGGAGCGTTAATATTGCTGTAATTTCGTCAATGCCATTCACGTGCATGGTAAGCATTTTAATTAATTTTAAATTAAATAGAAGTACAAATTTTTTTATAATTCTGTAACAATTATTTTTTCATTGTTACGTTTTACATGCTCTACGTGCTATATATAAAGAGTACTCCTGCTTGGGGCATCAAATTGACTGTCAGGAACGAGTGGAGGTCGATAGGCAAGATAGTTTTGCACACATGTGCCAGAAGCATGAAGTACGCTGGATTCAAGCCGAGGTTGCAAGGCACATGTTGCCCCTTCATTGGCCTCCTCAGAGGTGACTGGATGCTCCAACTAACATAGACCCACATCCCTGTCAGACAGATTTTGGACAGGTATAATATTCATAACAATCGAAATTTAAATTCAAATCACAATTTTTTTGTTAAACCAAATTTATTTTCAATTTGGTCACGCAAGACAAAGACGCGGAGGATTTTCACATACCAATCGAGCCTTCACAGTTATTTTCAATTTTGCCACCCAACATGGATCTTCGAGGTGACGGCACAGCAGCCCGGCCAAGAGGAGGCCAAGAAGACATAGGAGGCCTCGCATTACATATACACCGGGCCAGCTAGGGTTAGGTTCGGACCATTTATTTTAATGTTGTCTCTAGTTCAAAAACCTCTTGTGTATGTGAACCCGTTTAAAAATTGTTCTGCTGAGATTTTTCTCATGTATGTGCCATATTTAAAGGGATGCTCCATCTGTACCCAGTTATTACTTATTACAGGCAATATTTCCTTTGATCAACAAATTCTTATTATCTGAGCCAAACCCTCGTACCATTTTCTGACAAGCTTATTTCCATGTTTTTAACTTCTTATATATTAAAAAAAACTTTTACTATACCTTTCAGAAAGTTACTCAAGTATTCTGGTACAAATTAGCTTCTGCTGCCAGACAAAGATTTACTGGTAACGGTACAATTTCTATTCCTCAAAGGGAACTAATCCTGTAGTCAAATAGAAAAACTGTGAATTAATTGATGCGGTTGCTGCATTCTAGGTGATCACCACAAAAGTATGATCTTACAATAAACTTAAAATTCGCTCACCCAAATAGAACCTATTATCTTTCTTTTTTTCTTTTAAAAGTTGAAACATTATTTCGTTATGTTGTTATCAACAAGTAAGTTTGCATGCTTTAGTAAATTTCATGCTCGTAATGCCTTTGTCTTGTTCAAATATTAAATGTATTGATTTGGATAATTATAGGATGTACCTTGTATTTTATTTAGCCAGAAGATTGTCCCCTCCATAACGGAACCCTGCTTTAATTTTATAGGATTGAAGCCCATCTATCTAAGGCCCACTGTTGTTCCTTTCTAATATAAAATTGGGCCCAACCAACTACTCTTCGTGCGTTTATGTGGGCCTGGATATTTAAATTTTCTAGTTAATTGGACTGAAATTCTGAATTTCAACACAGCCTACATTACACAACTCTTTTTCAAATAAAAAAAAAAACAAAAAATGTTACTAGACAAATAATGAAATAATTAACACGTACGCTTTTAGCTAAAGTAGAAAGTTTTAACTCAATCTAATATAAAAAAGGTAAAAATGTTTATATTTGATTCTTTTAAAAGATTTGGTACATTGAACAAAATCTGGTGTATACAGTTATATAATATTTTTATATTTGACGACTAAACATAATATTTTGGTTAGTCCCACAATGAAATTAAATAAGGAGTTATCCTTGTCACAATCTATAAATATCCTACTTGATGTCTCCCAAGACACTCCACACTTTCTCATACAAATATCAATATGCTTCTAAAAAATAATTATGTTAGAAGTCTTTCCTGGATACAATTTAGCATGGATGGTTAGGAATTCAATATTTTTCAGGTTCTCCATTTCTAGAAAGGTATTATGATATTTTATATTTTTTTTTCTTTTCATTATTCTTAGTTTTATTATTCTTTACTCTATTAAAATATAAATTGGAGATGATGTATATTTTTTTTTAAATTCCATATTTATAAGATATATGTCGCAATTATAAATAACGGTACAATAAATGTATCAACGTTCATGTGTCTCGTAAAATTTAATTTGTCTATGTTTGAAAAAAATCTTAACAACTTGATTTTTTTTTTTAAATTTAGATTGGAAAGACTCTACTAACTGTACTTGAAAGCAAGGATAACTCAGAAAAAAAACGAACCGGCATCGAAAACTTCTTCATCAACAAAAACATACTGAGAAATTCTCACATAGCCACCAAATAAAATTGATTTGTACTAGTATTGTATATATATGATGAAAAAGATTAATTTGTTTAAGTAGTTGTCATGTTTAACTTGTGTGCTTTTTTGTTCTTTCTTTTCACTCTATGCAAGCATCAAGTCTAATGGAATTTATTTTGTTATTGCTTTATTTTTTTACTAGATTATTTCACCAAATTCATTCATGATTTCCAAAAATTACAAGTAGCCTGAATGAAAAGAAAGAGATAGAAGTATTAAATGCGATTTTTAAAAAATCTGTGTTTCAATTCTTCAAAGGGTTAAATCACTGCCTTTCAAAGCACTTGACAAGGAACACACACAAAAAAAAAGGAAAACATGGATTGTAAAATTTTGAATAAATATCATTTATTCTCTCAAAAGTATCTTGCTTTAGATCAAAATAAATAAATAAATAATTCCAAGAAAAATATCTTTTGTGAAGGTACAACTCTGAAACAAGTAACAATACTCTTGACTAAACTGGAATAGATCATTTACTGTGCTAATAGGGACAAATTCATGTCTCTTTCCATCAGAATTCACATCATCTCCGGTACCGTAATAGGGAATCTTTTACAATTATTGGATCTATGACCGTCCTTTTTAACTTGGCACGAATCTCAAAGCCCAATAATACTGCTCCCTGTGCTGGCCCGAATCTCAAAGCAGTTGAGAGTTAATCTCAAACCGTAAAGTGAAGAGAATCTTTTACAGTAATGGAGAGGATACTTGTCTCTTTCCATGGGTCTTCAATTAAAGTCTTTATCTTTAACTTGCAGTTTCTCTAAATTCAAAGACACTGCCCAATTTTATCATCAAGAGAAAAGGAATATATTTTTGAATTGTCTTCTACAATATCTAGTCAACACTCAACACAACTGCATTAAAAAATTGTCATGTTGAAACACTGCATTAATTCAATATAGAGCAGTGACCAAATTCAGAATATTATAAACTTCAATGTTTTTTTCCTGAAAAGTGATAATGATAATATGTGTGAAATGGTGACTTTAATTTTTACCGATACAAAAATAACAAACAAGAGAGAGAGGTCTTCTCAGTGCAATAAGCATGCTTAATTAAATTAAGGTAGTCAAATATATGAACACTATATCATTAATTCCATGCATGCTTATCTGCATGGAAGAAAAAAAAAAGATAAAACCAACAAGCCAACAACCTAAAAGCACTGATTCTATTTTTATATGTGCACTCTTAATACATGATATATTTACACCTTATTTGGATAGAAAGTAGAGAAAGGAAAGGGATGTGAATAATAGAAGGGAATAGAATGAAATGGGAAAGAAGATTAACATATTTAATCTCTTTGTGTTTGGATGATTAATAAGGAAAAATAAATTTTATTTTTCTTTTCGTCTTATGTCTTATTTGGTTGATTAAAATTTAGAAGGTTAATGAGAAATTTAGTGGCTGTTATAGGTTTGTGACAAATAAATTTGGATAAAATTATATAGATAAGATATAGGATAGGGCATTTATTTCATTTTTGTTATAATTATTTGCAATAAATTTATTTCCATTCGTTACACTTCAAATTAGAAGGAAAATTGATTTTATTGATTATAATTATACAAAGTTTAACCTTTCACCTCGTGTACCCTTCACTTCTGACATAATTTTATCAACCAAACACGATTCAAAGAAAAAATTTCTTTTCTTCCCATTCCCTCGATCCCTTCTACTACTCCATCCAAATAAGGTGTTAATTACCACCTTGTAACGATGAATTAAAAAACAAATATCTAGTTATGACTAGCAGCCTATTTAAGTTTATTTTTATTTGTTAAAAGAAATATGGACGTCAAGCGGTCAAGCCTCCAGATTTCATTAATTAATATGGACATTAAAAATGTCAGAAATTTATAAAAGATCAAAATCAAAGAAATAAAAAACAGACAAGAAAAAAATAAAGCAAAGAAGAAAAAAGCAACAATAGAAATAAAAAAAAAAAAAAACATGCTGCCTTACCTGTTTTATAAAAGATCATTTGTTATTAAATGAAATTGGGTACGAACTTCATTGGACGGTTTCATAATATTATACTAATCATTTTATATTGAATGATCCAAATATAAGTTAGCGCGTTACAGACATATAAGAAACATTAAAACAAAATTTACAATCAGATTGATCTGAGACTATATATATTATCTGAAATGAGCAAATAGAATTTGTCAAAAATTATCCAATTAAATTGGTACAATTTGAGATGATGCCAATTACCAAGTGATGGAATTAACAGCATGTGGGATGGAATAATGTCACAATTACAATTATAATTATAATCCAGCAGTAGCAATTTTACACTTTGATTAGGAATTTAGGATAATTATAAGATTAGTTATCTTATCTCTCTACAGGTCACTGCTACTTTAAGATAGATCTGATCTTCTATGGCGTTAAGTTTATAGCCACACAATCATGCAAAGGAGTTTGCTGCCAGCTTTCTCAATCACAAAAGCATAGTGATAACTTAATTAGAATTCAGAAATAATTTGGCAAGCTTTATAATTGATTATTCTAATGTACTGAAAATAAGAAGAAAAATAATACATGTTGTAAATTGGGGACTAACTTTTATTGAGTTTTGAACCTCAAAACTTTTATTGAGTTTTATTTCTACATGACCCATGACATCTAATTCATCTGAGCATATGCTGCAGAGAATCACAGCTCTGAACTCTTGGATAATTACAGAGTAAAACTATTACAGATTCACCGTACGTACAAACTTTAGAGGCAATAATTTAATGTTGTTAGGGATGGCAATGGGCTGAGCCCACGGGTATTTTGCTAAGCCCATGCCTGACCTGCCTGTTAAAAATTGATGGCCCACCTGCCTGGCCCAATTTGATGGGCCTGAAAATCTATGCCCGGCCTGCCCATGGGCTTTTCCTTTATGCCCGTGCCTGCCTGTGCCTGCCTGCCTATGCCCATGGGCCGCCTTACCTGGCCCGGCCTGCCTTACCCTAACCATATATTGACCCAAAAATAAATCAGCACCAATCTTACAGCAAGCACCCAAATCCCAAACCTGCGCCAAAAAGGCAGCAAGCACCCAAATCCCAAACCAAAAAAGGCAGAAGCACATAGAAACAAATAACATATGAGAAGATTACAACAAATTACATAGTTTAACACTAAATTACACAAAATGACATAGGTTTAACATCAAATAACATAATTTAACATCAAATTACACAAAATAAAAAAAAAAGGCAGTGACAAACAAGGCAGCAAATAACACCAAATAACATAGCTTAACATCAAATTACACAATATAATTGAACACTAGAATAACATAGTTTAACACCAAATAAGCATAGTTTTAACAAGCAGTCTTGGATTGGTTCTCATTCATTCATTCATCCCTCCAAAACAGATCTGAAAAGAGTTTGGAAGTTAAGGAACTTACTTGAGCAGCTACAGACTAGTATATACCTAAAAATGAAAATACATGAACGTCAGGACATGGAAACAGTAATCCAAACTGAACTGAAAGCAAATGATTACTCAACAGTAATATAGTAACAAAACTATAAATAGCAGAGCATCTCTTATAATAAAATTACCTTACTAATTATATCAGCAGTGACCCTTCCAGAAACCCTTCCAGAAACTCCCAACTCCAAATTGCTTTGACAAAGAAAGTAAAATTGGACTTAATACAGGAAAGTCAAACCAGAAAAAACATTTTTAGAGATGCACTATACAACTATGTTTGTTAGTTCAAATTCTTTCAAATAGAATCTTCAGTCATGCTCCATTAAAGTCTCAAGCATGAAAGATGGAAAATCAAACACATCATCAGAGTAGATAGCAGAGATAAATACTAAATACCAAATACTAAATAATTTTGCAACATTAGCCAGCTATTTATAGATCTGACAAGCATGAAAAGTGTGCAAAATTTAAAATAGCACAATACAAGACTTACAAATAGTGGAAAAAATGCAATCCAGAAATAGGTATGCCAACCTACAGAAAATATCAAAAGCAAACAGATATATAAGCATGTTGTGTTGCAAATTTATAAAAAAATCCTTTAGAATTATGCGTAAAAAATTAGCTTACCATTGACATTCATCAACAAAAATATCACCACAAATATCCAGAGGTACCAACTGCAGTAAAATAGGAAACCTTCCAATTAATAAAAAGAAAAAAACTATCTAAAGATATACATAAATAATTGAGAATCACCTAACTAGGTTCCTTATGTTGAACCTCAATAAAAATGAAGTACCGAATAAGACAATGAGCAGCAGTATTCAAAATACCTTATGCCGACAACTTTTTAAAATATATACTTACAATCGAATCTCATTAGCATCCTTAAAACCTTCATCAATTTTCATCGGCGACTTGACCCTCTAGCATCTGAACATAAGCCAAAAGGTTAAAAAAATATATTCATGCAATCTGAAAAAAAAGACAAATCTGAAAAATTACCTCAACATCTCCACTCCATCATCATCACAGTATGTCTTAAATGGATTACAGTACCACTGTTGGAGGGAGTTTTTGTTGTTTTTTCTTTAAACAAGACTCTACATGGGTTCTGAGATGTCGTGTACCACTGTTGGTGCCTGCTGCAAGATCGTTATTACAGTACTTGCATACCGCCCTCATCTTGCCACCAATCACCTTCTTTGTCATATGCTCCCACACATCAATTTAAGTTTAGATGTATCGACAACATCAGGCTGATTAGGGGTACTTGATGCCGGTGTCGCACTTGTTGCCGGTGTCACATTTGCAGCATCACTTGTTGTCGGTGTTGGCGCAGAGCCCACTCTAGGGGTAGATGATGCATCCTCCTGATTAGTCGGTTCTTGCGGAGTTGTCATGATAATATCTATAGGGGTTGCCATTTTGCCTACAAAAAGAAGATGTAAACAAGGTTCAGCCCATTGAGAAGAAATAACACAAGGTTCAGCCATTTAATATAAACAAGGTTCAATTATGAATATGCATATCAACTGTTTTTGTATTATGTAATAACACAAGGTTCAGCCATTAGTAAACAAGGTTCAGCCATTAGAAATAACACAAGGTTCAGCCATTAGTAAACAAGGTTCAGCCATTAGAAATAACACAAGGTTCAGCCATTAGTAAACAAGGTTCAGCCATTAGAAATAACACAAGGTTCAGCCATTAGTAAACAAGGTTCAGCCATTAGAAATAACACAAGGTTCAGTCATTAGTAAACAAGGTTCAATTATGTAAACAAGGTTCAGCCATTTAATGTTTTCCTACATTTCAACTTGTCTTATACAAATAACACATAAAATGTGATAGTTTTATATTAAACCCTCCTTGAATGGCTGTTTCTGTTATACAAATAACACAAAAAAGCAATCTAGAAGGTGCACATGCAAAATATGGAAATTGCATCTGTTTCTGTTATACCTCCGAGAAAGCGGTACTACCGGCAGCTTCAGACAAATACAGTAGCAGCACCTAGCAACCAAATCTCTGACGATGGCCCACAATAATCATCTAATGGCCATAACACCTAAAGCAGAGAACATAACAAAGTTATGACTGAAAATATATCTTGAGAAACTGGAATTCCAAAGACAGTCGATATCAACTAAAATAAGTTAGATTCCAAAGACAGTCGATATCCAGATGCCATAACACCTAAAGGAGAGGGAATGGACAGTCGATATCAACTAAAATAATATAAAGGTTAATTCCAAAGACGATAATCCAGACGAAATATAAAGCAAAAGAAACTGGAATTATTTACAAATCTTGACTAATTGAAACAACAGTTATCAAATCTAAACACAATTTAACTAGAATTCATAGAGATATGTATTCAAATTTACTGTTAATTATTCCTCTATTTTAAAAATCGCTGGATGCATATTTTGGGATCACTGAAAACAAGAGTTAATAAATTTCAAAGCAACTCATCAGCCGCAACTTTTCATTTTCAATAAAAACGAAGACAAAAACAAACTTTTATGCGGATTTGCAGAAATATTAATTACAAGCACGAACAAACGGTTGTTAAAACTTCCTATTATTTGATAATATAAATATCGCAGGATGCACATTTTGGGATCCCACCGAAATCGAACCTAAATAAATTTCAGAGCGATGAGCGACTGATGAGTCAAACCAGTGTAAGAAACACACAACCTGCTATCTGAATCAGAGTTCTGGGAGAGAGAGAGGAGTGAAAGAGCTTACCGGGTCCGGGTCCGGGTCCGGGTACTGAAGAGAGCGGGTGAGCGGGAGAAGAGAGAGGGCTCGGTGAGGGCGTGAGGCACTGGCCGCTGGGTGCGGTGAGAGCCGACTGCCGCACTGGCCGCTGCCGCACTGGCCGCACTGGCGAGAGTCGAGAGAGAGAGAGGGCCGCACTGGCCGCTGAGTCGAGAGAGAGAGAGAACCAGAGAGATACTCAGAGAGTGAGAGAGAGGAGCGATGAGCGAAAGAGAGATACTTAGAGAGGCGAAAGACTTAGAGAGGAGGATAAGTTATGAGCGGCTGCGGCATGCGGCTCTCAAAAAAAACCCTAGTATTCGAAATCTCAATATCTGTCTGTATTAAATTATATGCCCAGCGGGCTGCCTGTGGGCTTCGGCTTAAGCCCAGGCCTGGCCTGGCCCGTTCTTATGCCCGGCCTGGCCTGACCTGTTACAGTGCCGGGCCGACCGGGTAAAGGGCTGGGCCAGGCAGGCATAGCCGGGCCGACGGGCCGCTGGGCTTTTTTGCCATCTCTAAATGTTGTTGCCTCTATGCACATGAATCACATTCATCTCCTCGCTCTCTCTCTCTAGAGGCAATAATATAAAATTGGTAAATTTCATTTATATCCTTGTCTGTCACCTCTAAACATGAATCACAGTAAGTTCATTTTTTATCATAAGCTTGTAATCACACCTATTTTTGATAAAAAGTTCGGAGACATCATTAAACGTGAAAATATATTACTGGAGAGTTTGCAGTACCAATAACAACATGCATGCACAGAAAATAAATCTGATATGTGCCTAAATTGCATACCAGGACGTAGCAGTCCATAATATTCATGTAATCGAAAAAAAAACTTACGATATTAATCAGATTGACATGCTGAATATAATGGTCTTGCCGATTTGTTCCGAGCTTAACTTTGTCAAGAAGAAGAAGATGGAAGGTTTTTTAGTTCAGCCGAAAATGGAAGAGAAGAAGAAAGAACCCTAGTTGCGGGGGTTTTGAAATGCGGATGCTCAATTCTCCTTTTCTATCGAATTATTAAAAAAAAAATATTGGATCAAACTCATTTAATTAGAATTAGATTAAAGCAAGTTATATATAGATTAAAGCAAATCTACATGATATCACATTCGCACCATTCATACATGACAAATCCTTTCTGTAGCATTCAATTATCATTTGTAACATGCATGAAAGATTAGATTAGAGCAAGTTAGAGATTAGAATAGTAAATACAAGAGCTAGATCAGTTTTGGAGTATAGGTCTACTTATCTATGACTTGAAGAACTTTTAACAATTTTGATATGCCAACTAGGGGTATTCATTGGTTCGGTTCGGTTGAAACAAAATCGAACTAGGCAAACCAAAGCAATAATTTGCAACTCTTGCATTAACGTACTGTTTGAGTTAATTTTTTCAGTCATGCAATCAGAATTTGGACCAATCCGGGCCATGCCTGTAACGTAAGGGATCCTTTGATATTAGTGAGGATTTAAATCGGACGGTCCAGATCTTAACTCAAAATTTGAGTTAACTCAGAGGATACGAATTCCAATTGGGAGCTCATTGGAGCCAATTGGTGCTTAGAAATGCGGACGCTCAATTCTCCTTTTCTACCGAATTATTAAAAAAAATGATTAGATCGGGCACAATGAGTGTGATCTAATTCTAACTTGATGAAATGTGACAGCCATATTCTTCTTTTCTACTAATTTAAAAAAATATTATGCTGAGTCCGATCCAATTCTGACTCGATGAAATGTGGCAGCTGTTATAACCCGTAAATTTAAATCTAATTAATTAGATTAATAATCAAAATTTACAACTAAATTAAAATTTTAGTTAATTAATTAACTAGAGTGAAGATTAAATAATCAAATTGATGATGTAGCTATTTAAAATTGATTATTTAATAAGTTGGTATCTTTATAAGTCTTAGATTTAAATTTACAATTAAATAAACTTGAAGTTACTTAATTAAATAAAATAATTAAACTATATAGATAGGTTGTTAATCTAATGTGCAATACGCAAAATGTTACAAATTAGATTATATTTTGTTGTTCTAAGTTAAATTTTCCATTTAAAATTTTTATTCGAGAAGTTCGATTCGAAATAAATATTACGCAAATTAGAATAAGAATTTTGCAACGCAATTATAATTAAGAAATTATAGAAATAATAATAATTTTATTAAAAACTTTGATGGAGTTCATAAATAAATTTCTTTTGAATTAAAACGTAAGCCATGTTGGTCTGGTTTGATTAAAAGAATTGGTTTCATTAGTTAGCACCAATTTAAAATCTTTTAATTGTTAGAGAAGTCTTAAACCGTTCAAATGCATTTAGCCCCAATCTCAAAGCCCTCCCCTCTATATTCTTTCTTTGACAACTGGCCCCCACTCCCTCCTTTCATTTCTTTCTTTTTATCGGACCCAAGGCCGCAGCTCATCTCTTTTTGCTCTCTCTCTGCCATACTGTCCCCATCCTAAATCCCTCTCCCTCATCTTGTTCTTCTGGGAGGAGAAATGGAGACCATATTTGTTTGGTGTTTCGCTTCTCACTCCCACGCGCTACGTGCGCTGTCTTTCCCCTGTCAGGAAGCCCGTACGGGCGACGACCCTAGCACACCCACTCTCGCGACTTAGTCACTGACCCATTTGCGACCCGCTTAAGTTTGCTCTATAAGGAGCAGCCCCGCTCTCCCTCTCTCGGTTTGTCTCTCTTGGTTGGTTGATTTTACTCTCATGTGTTGAGAAATTGATTATCTGTCTCTCCCTCTTGTGATTTCGGATCTTCCCCAATTCAACCCGTTGGAGTTTTATTTGTGATTTCGGTTAGAGAGTTGTGTGCTTATTGGATTGGTAGTGCTCGGGGATAAGGAGAAGGTCAGACGCGAGGTCGTGGAGCGTCACAACCTTGGTACCGACCACCTCGTGCTAACCACTTGGAGAAAACGAATTTAGGTAATTCATAAACCCTCATTTTGGATGTTTAATTTCTGTTGCTTTGTGATTTCGTGAGGGCATCGACCCTTTTGTGCTTGATTGTGAAACTGAGTATTGAATTGAATCCACAAACCCTTGTTACTCTTCTGTTCTTGTGATTAAGTAATTATCGAGGTGCTTGTAACCGGCCTTACCAAAACCTTTTCCTTTCTTTCTTTCTATCGGATGCTTATTGAATTTCTGTGGTGATATGGTACTGGTACGGGTACTAACTCAGTACCAGTAGGTTTGTGAATGGTGGTGCTTGAACCCTTGTTATGTGATGCTTGATTCAAGCCGTTCCTGTTAGTTGTTACTATTGGTGCTTATGTGAGTTGTTAAAACCATTCCTTTTTCCGTTAAAATTAGATGAATGTGTATAATGGTATTGATGCGGTTTTGGAAATTACGTCTCAAATTATAAAATTTGAGGCCCAAGTGTAAATATATTTAATTTAGGGACCCCTTTGTGAACTTATAAATTTTAGATAATAACCCTAAGCGGAAGGACTTATTTGCCAAATTATTGTGAATAACCGAATGGTGCATGTATTTTGGGCCTTAGGCCGAAATTAGGAAACTTCTAAATTGAGCTTTTAATTAATTTAGTTGGATTTTGGCTCAATTGTGATCGGGTTGTGCAAACTCAACATTCGATAGGTTAGTGCACAAATTAAATTATCGTAAATAGATTACAATTACGAGGTAGTGGAAATTCATTTTCAGGACATAAATTAAGTTTTAGTTAAGCATGCTATAAATAAAATAAGACGTTATTAACAAATGAAATGTTAAACATATAATTACTAATTGATATGATTAGTATATCTTGTTTATTATAGTTATAGTACAATATATCTCATATGCTTATCTAATATATGTTATATGCATATTTGAATATGATAATGTATATTATAAAACCTATAAGCACAAGTGTAACACATGTATATAATATATTTCTTCAACAAATTAAATATATAACACTTCATAAGTTATTACAAAATTAAAAAATAATTTAATTACAACACACCGTAGTTAATTAGGATTTTAGTTAATTAATAAGTTAAGTAATTAGGTGTTTAAATTAAGTAAATATAGTTTCTAAATAAAAAAAATAATTTGTAAATAAAATATGTTGTTAATTAATAAAGGACAATTAATTAACAACATATTCATATTTTCGAATCATTACGATTACAAACTTTATTAATAGGATAATTAAATAATCACGTATTGTTTTTAATTACGTACTTAGGATTGAATTTAATGTAGCAAAATCAGTTAGGAAACACCTTTATATTACAAGTAATTAATTAGGGATTAAATAGTAGTATTTAAATTACGTAGATTATACCTTACGTAATTTATCGTAAAATACGTAATGACCTTATTTAAATATTATAATTAATTAGAAACAGTTTATCTTCAAATTAAATTATAACAAATATTTAATTTATGTTAAATTAAATTAAACCGACTTAGACTTAATTTTACGCTCCATCGGAACCGAGTCAAACCGACCGAACCGATTGAGCAGATTTTGAACCGTAGTAAATTAATTCAATTTGAACATTTAGTTGAAAATAATTAAACGGGAAAAGGGTTACGAATAGTTAGTTTAGTATTTAATTAATTTACGTCCGAATTACAAGTCAGCAGACCTACTTTGATTTCGAACTGTGGACCGATCCCGTGACGGCTATAACGGAGCAGGTGAGGATCATGCAGATTTCGGGGATTGCTAGCGCTTGCGTACGACCACTACTTGCCATACAAGTGTGGGATATCTGCATTATCTTTTCGTGGCGTACTCTTACCAGTCGACCACTTGACCTGACATCTGTACTTTAAATTTTGTAGTTGCATTAGAGCATGTTTAATCTTTTCTGAACTGTAATTTAGGATTTGCATAATCCCTTATAAATGGAAAATTTACTGCTTTCTTAGGAGTAGAGTAATTTAATTAATATTATATTATATTAGGATATTAGTTGTCCTCTTCTCGTAGAGGACAACATAGTATTTTAGTTAAGCATGTGCATTGGTGAGAGAGAAGACCGAGTGACTGCGTTCCGGCTGGTTGGTAAGGAACCGGTTGGCCCGTTAGCCATTGAGCCGAGGGACCACTTGGTTTCTCGGGTGGTCTTTTAGGAATATTATATTATTATATGCATTAAGTTGGAACTATATATTCTTTTCTATCATTTTACTATTTACGTGCGGACCGATCTCGAGCCCAGAGGCACGAAAACGATTCGAGCTATGTCTTCCCTACATTAGGAGCTATCAGTCTAGTACGGCTTACCTCGTAGCCCCAGGTCGCGTGTTGGGACCGTACGCCTCTGGAGGTCTCATACCCGGCGAGGATGACACGCTCCGGAGGGTCTCATGCCCAGCGCGCCAGTGTGCTGTCCTGGGGGTGGCATTGTGATGTAGGCTGGGGTGACACGTCACTAGAGGTCGCATACTCGTCCTGGATGCCACGCTCTAGTGAGTCTCATGCCCGGCGAGGATGACACGTCACTAGGGGTCGCATACTCGGCGAGGATGACACGCTCTAGTGGGTCTCATGCCCAGACCTGCGGTAAAAGGGTCTCACGCCTTTGAGGGTGACATGCCTCTCTGATTCCTGTCTATGGCCAGATGATGAAGGTCTCCCTGCTCATGAGGAAACTGATTAACTTATTCTTACGTCTTGCTTGTATGTTTTCTCCTATTGGATTATATTGGTTTGAATATATGAATTTAAATTGGCACGGGACGGGGTGATAAATTATCCATATTATTATTATATTAATTTGTACACATAGTACCTATGTACTGGACCCCGATTGATTATAAATATACATTTTCCTTGTGTACACATCATATCATCTACTATATGATAAATCTACTATATGTACTTTTCTTTTGTAGTTATTATGATAGGTTCAATTTCCACAACATGCATTAAAAGAAACAATTATCGACTTTATGTAGATTTCAAATTTAAAATGTGCTTTGACTCAGAGGATCCCTGAAGGGATAATACTGGGTCACATACTGGGCGATCATTCGCTCATCCACCTTTTTATGTGGGATTTCAGGTATAGGGACTGCGATCCGCAGTAGGAGACGTCAGGAGCTGTCCTCGATGGCCACGCCGCTTGATTAGTTGATTATGACTTTTGATAGGTTTACGAGTCCAATGCTTTTGTTATGTACATTGGACTCGATAGATCATGTATCCCCTTGCGTAGTTTATGTTTATTTTATCCTGATGTGGATTATATGGATGACGTATGTATACTTATATTTATTTGATATTTATGACTATTGCTTGTTTGATTTATTCCGTTTCCGCTGTGCATTATTGTTTATATTTGTTTAGCCTTGCATGTCTTGTGATTATTAGACACGAGGCGGGGACTGATCACACCATAATCCGGAAATTTTGGTTTGAGGTGTGACAGCAGTCATATTCTTCTTTTCTACTGATTTAAAAAAAAAATTGAATCGATATTATTGAGTCTGATCTTTCTATATTTGTTGGAAACGAGGTACTCTTTATAAGTCTGATTTAATTCTGACTCCATGAAATGTGACAGTCTTATTCTCCTTTTCTACCGATTTAAAAAAAATTAAAAAAAAATTGAATCAGAACCATTGAATAATCTTTTTATGTGTTGGAAACAAGATATTCTTTATCTTTCTATATTTATGAAAAAATAAAATAATCTTTTTATTTTCGTATCTCTGAATTTAAAAATTTATATGAAAAAAAAATTATCGCAAAACCGTATCAGTGATAATTAGAAGATGAAAATAATTGTCAATATTTCCGCGTGGTACATTTATTAATGCTTTTTCAGACTGTGTGCCTGTGGGGTCCATGCCGCATGGTGTGTCTCTGCCCTTGAGCCCTGCAGTCTCAACTATCAAATACAAAAAAAAAACTTGTATGCCTTTTCAGACTATGTGGCATCATGTGTTTCCAGGATCAACTATGGCACATCACGGATTGGTTGTTGTGTAGCCTCTTATACCACATAGTACAGGAATTCGTATCCTCGAGCTAACTCATATTTTGAGTTAAGATAACGGCCGTCCGATTTAAATTCACACGAATATTAAAGGATTCCTTGTGCTACAGGTGTGGGCAGTATTGACTCGGATTTTAATCGAATATTAACTCAAACGGTGCATTAATGCAGATTCATAGTATAGGACCTTAATTAATTTTTTTCTCTTTGTTCATCATTTTTCTTCACAATTAATAAGGGATCAGACAAACTCCTTTCCTGCATTCATTTACAAACGGAGAAATGCATGTACACAGAAGAGATGTTTTAGAAATGAAAGAAATAATTTATAAAAATAGATAGAAATGCATTATAACATAAAGACATAGATTGATAACGTGAAAAAATTTATATTTCTTTTAGCACACACGTATCACATAGTAAAAACATGTACAATTGTTCGAGCATTCATATACACGCATCTGAAAATGCACTACAACATTCATACACGGTTTTTAATAATAAAAAAACATGTACACTTTGGTCCAATTGTACACGGTTCTTTATTGAAAACCGTGTATGAATGTTGGAGCAAAGTTTCGAAATAGTGTTTTTTTGCTTTGTACACGGATTTAATGAAAATTTTGAGAAAACGTGATTATTGTGCAGTGTATGCTTAGCGTTTTTATCATAGTGATATTTTATTCTTCTGAGCCGCAACACTGGATCTAACACAAATTCGGATAGAGAAATCAAGCAATGTTACAATTGGATTTACAATTCGCAAGTTACAAATTACGCCGAAATTTTTATCTACACATAAAAAAGAGTGAGTCTATGGTACTATGCATAACATGGATTGGTTAGTACTATGGATCAATATTTTCATTTTCAAAATTCTAATGGCCGATCCGACAACATGATTTCCATATGAAAATATACTTGTGGGCTAAATTTTCTATTTTTTAAAATTATTTTATTATTTTTGTAGATAGGTAGAAAATCACTGTTTTTTGATGGTCCAGAATTTTTAGATCAAGTGATTTTTTATCTATCTTAAAATATAGTAAAAAAATTCAAAATATAAAATTTAGTCTGCAAGTACATATTCATGTGGGGATCACGTTGAACGGTTCAGATTGACCATTGGAATTTTCAAAATGAAAATATAGCTCCGTAGTACGGACTAATCGCTATGTATAGTACCATAGACTCACTCCATAAAAAATAAAAAAATCAAAATCAACATTTCATCCATATCATCAGTTTCCTAAAATTTCGAAATATATATACTATGAGTGGTAATAAAGTCAGTAGGCCGGACTCCATCCAACCGTCAAGAAACTTAGCGGATCAAATCCAGTCGATCTCTACTCAAAAATATTATGACGCGTTGCGTATTGAAGAAATATTTAATTTAGATTCAAACATAAACAATGGAAAGTTGTATATACAACTTGAAAATTAATCTATATATATAAGAGGAGGGTTCCAATGCACCCTCTTTTGGTGCACCTAACGTGCACCCAAAACTCATATCTTCATTTTCAAAGTTCAAATAGTCGATTCGAACCTTCCAACGTGTTCTTCATATTAAAATGTACTTGGAGAACAAATTTTACATTTTTTTGGAAATTTTTTACTATTTTTTCAGAATTTTCGATTAAACTAAACAATAATTTGAAATTCAGCAACGTGATGATTTTCAAAAATTCTGAAAAAATAGTAAAAAAATTTCAAAAAATGTAAAATTTGGTCTCCAAGCACATTTTAATATGAAGAACACGTTAGAAGGATCGAATCGACTATTTAAACTTTGAAAATAAAATATAAATTTTGGGTGCACGTTAGGCTCTTTGGAATCCTCCTCTATATATAAAGACATGGGCCGTAATTCCACAAAAAAAAACTTTTGAATTGACTCAAAGTTTGACTGAACGGTTTTTTTATTAAGAGCACGCTTTTGTTGACTGCATGGGTGGAAATCTAAGAAATAATAAGTTTAAATACCTTGACTGGTCTCTATCCACGAACCAGCTTAGATTTATTAGCTGGCTCCAAATATCAGTTCTGTCTGTATTATATTTGCCATGTGACACAAAAAATTATGTAAATCAGTTTCATAATAATCATATTATCTAGTTTAGCAAAGTTTAGAGTACCTATTCAGTTAGATTTAAAGAAAATATAAACCAAATTTGTAAATAGAGAATTTTTTACTACTAGCCAAGGTTCTAAATAGCGATTATCGCGTCATCGCGGGAAGGCTAAATAAAAAGCTATTGCGAATAGCGTAGCTATAGCGAAAACTATCCTACATAGCGTAGCTATAGTGAAAGCTATCCTATATAGCGTTTTTTATTTAAAAAATTATGATTTACATTTCTACTAATTATCAACATTATCTTAAGTAACGCAAAATTAATTAAGGAATTAGAATATTCATATTGAACCAGTACAAAGTCTAAATTGCTATTCAAAATATCCCTAATAATATCATAAACTATCTATATTTTTCCATTCAAAATAACCTATATATTTTTTTCTATTAAAAAAAACCTAAGCATCATGGCATAAACTATTTATCTTTTTTCTATTTAAAAACAAAAGCAATCCGGACCTTGAAAAAAATTGATCCTTAAAAAAAGTTTCAATTTGGACCTTTAAATAAAAGCCTATGTAGCATAGCGTGCGCTATAGCACGTAGCGTGTAGCGCAAATAGCGGACCGCTATTACCGCTATAGCGGTCGTAGCTGAAATAACGCACTTTTATCCCATAGCTTAGCGTTTAAGGTCCAAAAACGCTATAGCACCACTATTGCATTGCTATAGCATGCTATTTATAATACTGCTACTAGCAGAATTCTGTTTTTATTACCCATAAAAGAAAAAATATCCTTCCAAGTTACCAGTTGCTGAGTCTGATTTGTAGATTTGACTTAGAAAGGAAAAATCAAATTAAATACTTGCTAATGACCACACATAATAAACAGCAGTCCTTTGATGAAATAATGTATTTATGCTGTTAGCGGAAGAGGACACCATGATGCTGTAGCAACAAGGAAGGCCTATGAATTATGATGCTGAGAACGGGCCCCTGCTTTCAATAAGCAACAAAGAACTGCATGTGCGTGTTTCATCAAAGACTGCTAGTACTCAAATTAAAAAGGGGCTCTTCGTTTTATGCCACTTAAAAACTCTAAAATTGGATTTTTGCCATTCTGAGAGAATATTCCTTAAAATTAATGATACAATATCCCCAATCTTTGCACCCAGATGATAATAATTTTTTTTTTTTTTTTTTTTTTTTTTTTTCAACCTTTGCTCTTAACTTTGGGGCGATATTTTCTACTAAATTTAGCTACACCTCACCTCATCGTGTTAACCCGTAATCTTCCCCACTTCTTAGGGTACTGTACGGCAGGATGATTCTTTTGGTATGGCTATATTCTTCGAAAATCAAGCCCTATAAGCTAATATCCTTGGGTTAATATTGTTAGACTAGTACTTGAAGAAAAAGCCTTTTAATTTTGAACATTTTTTTTTTTTTTTGATTTTGGTATGATCTCCCCCTAGCTACCGTCCTAGAATACAAAGAAACTTAGAAAGCCATGAATAAAAACAGACCTTGCTCTGATACCAGGGTGAGGATCGGTCAGAGCCTTCAAACTTCAACTGGCTACTGTGAACACGGGAAGAAAGAAGGCACACAAGCGGAAATTTTATTTAAGTGGAATGTTTACAAGAAAAGAGAGAAGTAAAACTTGCTGGTTCTCAGCTTGTTTTTCAACTCTGAAAACTCACACTTATATAGAGACTCAGGATGGAATCTCAATTATCACATCGGGTACTCATTGGGCCCCATCGCATGTGATTAAAGGATTTCCACAAACTTTTGTCTCCCACTAAAATAAAGATGCTTATAATGCACCGAAAGTAAATATTCTGGCCAATTATTGGCCCACACTAAAGAAAAAGCAGAGGCCAATACAAGCAGGCCTAAAAGCAAAACACACCTCATGATACATACCCTATAGTGGTAAGGTCCCGAACATACTTACATATGGAACACTTTTACCTCACGGATCAGCTGTTTAAACTCTCGGTAAGCCTTTTGAAGCCTAGTAAGAGTTTGCTGGACTTGAGGCAACCAATCTCCCCAGTAATTGTCCTTTGTTGCGAATTTAGAACATTGGGATTCCTTCATCTGTTGAATTTTTATTAAATCATTAATCCCTTCAAGTGCTTTTGAAATTGCTTTGTTTTCTATTGCTCGAAGTTGGAGCCTAAGCTCATTTCGTCTTTCCAAGGTATGGGGTTCGTCAGTTTGCCGTAGTAGATCCCTGTACTGGCAAACGAGTGACTGATTTGCAGGATTATTTGAGACATTTTCTCCTGAACCTTCTGGTTGGGATGCTCCTCGTTCTCGTGAAGAGCCCCGGCTAGGTTGTCCAGAACATCTAATGCTTCCTGATTGGGCCATCCTGCATCAATTAAAACACTAATTAACCGTGACAGGGAGTCAGCCAAAAGGTTGTCCTTCCCATCTATGTGCTCGAACTGAACATTAATTCCCAATCCCGTTACAAAGTCTGTAAACGAGATCCAGCGCACTCTTGACGGTTTATTAATGTTAGATTTATTAAAGAAACTAATGATAGCCTGACAATCAGTGCGTATCACTAATTCCTTCCTGTCGAGGTAGTAGATCTTTAATGCCTCCAGGCTATTCATGACCGCGAAGATCTCTGCGTCTATTGTGGATTTAGGCGGGTTGAATTTGCCACTTGCATAGGCGCACGGCTTCTCTGTGCTCTTTGGGTCATACCTCTTTGGCTTCCACTTGCATACACCTCCCCATCCATCCATGCATCCGTCTGTTTCAATTATAATGAAGCATTCTTCTGGGGGTATGCAGAGATCAGGTAGGTTTCGGACCTGATGTTTTATTGCGCGAATTAGCTCCCAATCTTGTTTATTCAACCGTTTATCGCCAGTTGGGCTGGTTTTTGCATATAAAGGGCTTAAAAGTTTCCCGAGATTAGGGATATAGCTTCTGGCATAATTGAGGAGCCCTAGCCAAGATCTCATACCAGACTTCTGAGTGAGATCATCTTCTTTGAATTCTTCAATTTTTGTGATAATATTCGGCTGTAACCGAATAGTACCCTTGCCTATTACTGCCCCTAAGAATTCTATTTGAGGAATGGCTATCTTCATCTTTGTTGGGCTTAGGACAAGGCCATGCTCTTCACATTTTGAGAGCATTATTCTTAAATGCTCTGCATGCTCTCTTTCTGACTGAGAAAATACCAGAATATCATCAATATAAACTGCAATAAAATTCTCAGTGCCTTTGAAGCAATGATCCATCTTTCTTTGGAACACTGCTGGAGCATTTTTTTAATCCAAACGGCATTACTAGCCATTCATATAGCCCATCAGGCACCCAGAATGCCGTCCATTCGATTGAATTTGGGTGCATAGCTACTTGGTGAAATCCACTCTTTAAATCGAATTTAGAGTAGATTTTACTATTAGCTACTTTCCTCATTATGGTATTAATTCCAGGAAGGCTATATTGATCATTTTCAGTTATATCATTAAGCCTCTTGTAATTAAATACCATACGTTCTTTGTCTTTTACCTCCTTCCCGGTTTTCGGATCTATTCATATACCGGAATTAACAATAATCGCCGTCGTCTGGTGCCTGCTCTTGCTGGGTCGTATTACTCCGAGTTTCAGCAGGGCCTCCACATGCTTGCTGAAAGTTTGTTTCATTAGTGGCGTGACCTGCTTTAGGGGTTTATCTTCAATGATAAAGTCTGGATTCTTGATATCCAGCGTACAGACGATCTTATTTTTACTCCAATGTTGCAAAGGGTTTTCACCAATGAACCCGGCTTCCTTTAGCCTTCTTAGTAATTGGTCAAACTTTGTAATAAAGTTTGATGATGTTTGCCCAAAATTGTAATGGATCATTTCTTGGAGTTGTATGTACTCCAGGTCTTGAAGGTCTATTTCTTTTATTGTCAGGACCTTTGCCTGAGGTTGTGTGTTGATAACTGTCAGGTTTTTGTAGAAGGTAATTGTATCACCCTCTATCCTCAGACCCCCATGCATAGAGCATATAAAATTGCACCCTATGATCATTTGTATCTCCCCTCCCAACTTCATTGGGAATGCATAGGTGTATGGTATGCGGAATTGGTTTTCGCCAATAATCATTCTACCATATTTTAACTTCATGTTGGCGGTTTGAGTGGAGTTTACCCCTGTAAATTGTACTACAAAGGTATTTTCTTCAAGAGCTTCCTTTGGTACTGACCCTTGATCTATGCAGCAGGTTGTGGCACCAGTGTCTAGGATTGCTCTTATTTTGAGTCTTTGAACTCCAGGAATATCGAGCTCCACTTCTAGGTTGTATAGTCTATTTTTGATAATTCTCCCAGTTGATGGATTACCACTAGTGTTATAGACTGTTTCTCCATTGAGGACGTTCGCGTTCTCATTGATCTTAACGCCCTTATGTTTTTCATCTGGCTTTAGGTTGTCGAATTCTTTCTCCAGGTGTTCTTCAAGGAGATCTTCGTATCTCTTCTTGTAATGGTCAACCTCCTTTTGCAGCCTTTCCATCTCAGCCTCACACCATACAATGTAGTCTCTCTGCTCTTGGACTAGTGTTCTGAGGTTGATTTGTGCTGGCGCGGTTGCCGGGGTAACTGGTACTTCTTCTTTGAAGTAGAATGGGCCGCACAGATTGCATGCTGTTACTCCGCAATCTGAACAATGTATTCTAGCACGGATTATAGTCTCTCTGGCGCAACAGGAACAGGTTGTTTTGAATGGTTGCTCGATGACTTGATTATGAAGCCATTGGTGTTGGCATCCCATCTGTTTCTCAGGTAATTTTATTCTCGGCCTGTAGCCTGAATTTTCCTCTCCGAGCATAAAGAGAGAGTTTAGTTGTAGGGTTTGTACTCCTTGCTGCAACTCCATCTCCCCATCTTCTCCTTCAGAAATGCTAAATATAGCATCGCTCTGGCCTTCCCCTTCTTGTACTGATATTATGTCACAATCTTCTGGTATATCGAGCCCTTCAAAGATTGCTGCCCGTTTAATATTTCTTCTATCATTGGGGCATTCTCGCGCAAAGTGACCTTCTTGCCCACATAGGTAGCATTTACACCTTTTGTTTCTAACAAGGTGTTTTCTCTTTTCGATTCTAGCATGAGATTCATGGGGTTTGCCTTTATAGGTTCTTGATCTTCTCAGGCCATATCTCTTTTCTGGTTTTCGATAATAGGATTGTGAGGTTTTTCAAGTTTTGTTCAAGTTTTTGGATCTTCTGGTCCAGGGAGTAGATTTGTTCTTGGGTTTGCTTAAAATTCTTTAAGCTTACTCGGCTTAACATGTTTAATCTGTCATATATGATAGAGATGTTGTTGGCTAGGTGTTTGTTAGTTATGGTTGTATCTGAGAGATCTAGGTATTCTAGATTAGAGGTTCGAGACTTCGTATACCACTCTTGAATGGATTGCTCCCACCTTTCGCTCATAAACCAGCCTGTACGTAACTTCTGTTGTGACTTTTTATTTTCAAATATTCCAAGTCAGTAGTTCAGGTTTGATCATACCATTTATAATTGTTTTTGCTCAAAATTTTAAATATGCACCTTGTTTACATATCTAGTTTATTCTGGGGACAAATTTTGGGGGTACTAGTCATTCATTTTTAAGATTGGGTGGCAAATTCACAATTTCCTTGTTTTGAGGTGGCATATAACTAATTCTCCCTATTAAAAAAGGTGTGTGTACTCATATATTTTTTATAGAAGACCCTTGTGCTTTACATATTATAAAATAGTCAATCAAGTATATTATACACCACAATTATTCATACACACACCTTGAAACAATTATTATATATTATTTACTTTTATATGCAAGCACTTCACCCACTAGTCCATTCCTAATCAACTCAGTAGTCAATAGACTTGAGTCACCTCTTTTTCTTCTCATAATTTCTCACCTTACTTCCCAACCTCCTATCTCTCTCTCTCTCTCTCTCTTGCCAATTGAAAGAAAAGAAAAATAATCTAACATTGTACTCCAATGGCAGAGGCGTTGGCACTGTCCATCGCAAAATGGGTGGCATCTCCAATCATCAGCAAGCTCCTCAACGAGGGCTTCTCCTACCTCGGGATGGACGTGGCTGCTCGGATTGAAAAGTTGGAGGCTACCATCCTTCCTCAATTACAGGAGGTGATCGACGCTGCTGAGAAGCAAGGCTACAAGAGCAACATGGAGAAGTGGCTGAGACGACTCAAGGATGCCATGTATGAGGCGGAGGATGCGCTCGACTTGTACAAGTCCCGACTTCTACAACGAAAGGTACTTTCCTCAACGAGTAAATTAGAGTACGTGTTATTATTAAATTTTTTTAATATTTACAAATGGGATATAGTAAAAAATAAAGTTATATATATATATATATAGAGAGAGAGAGAGAGAGAGAGTGGCTAAGGTCAAAGTGATATGACCAAGGCATTCGTGCTACCAATTAGTTTTTACAATTTTAAAGTTCAAATAGTCGATTCAAACCATTAGATGTTCAATCTATATTAAAATCTGTTTGGAGACCAAATTTTACATTTTTTTGAATTTTTTTACTATTTTTTAAGCCATTTTGAAAATGGCAGATTCGGGTGAACAGTAAAAACAGTGCAACCAAATTCTGGACCATGTGAACAGTAATTTTCAAAGTGGCTTAAAAATTAGTAAAAAAATTCCAAAAAATGTAAAATTTGGTCTCCAAGCAGATTTTAATATAGAGATCACATCTAACGGTTTAGATCGACCGTTTGGACTTTGAAAATCCAAAAATGACTTGGTAGCACCAAAGGCCTTGGTCATACCACTTTGATCTTAGCCACTCTATATATATATATATATATATGTGCTTGGCTATTATGCTTATATAAGCATATGCCCACATATGCTTAAATGAGCATTTTTGCGTTTCCAATGTTCAAATGGTCGATCCGACCGTTCATCTTGTTCTCCATATTAATATGTGCTTGGAGACCAACTTTTACATTTTTCTGAATTTTTTTACTATTTATTAAGTCACTTTGAAAATTGCTGATCATATGGTCCAGAATTTTGGAAACACTGTTTTTACTGTTCACCCAGATCAGCAATTTTCAAAGTGGCTTAATAAATAGTAAACAAATTCAGAAAAATGTAAAATTTAGTCTCCAAACACATATTAATATGGAGAACAAGATGAACGGTCGGATCGACCATTTGAACATTGGAAATGCAAAAATGAGTTATAAGCATATGTGGGCATATGCTTATATAAGCATAGTAGCCAGCCCCATATATATATATATATATATAGGCCACTTATGGATAACAATCAGTTACACAATTTAACATAGTTAGCATAGATGGCTACGGTGCTACACGTAGCATAGAGAGCCTCCGTACAACGGCTCAATATTTAAGTTTTCAAAATCCTAACGGTCGATTCGAACCATTTAACATGATCTCCATATGAATATGTACTTGCAAACCAAATTTTACATTTTTTAGAATTTTTTTACTGTTTTTTTAGATAGGTAGAAAATCACTTAATTTGAATGGTACATAATTTTCAGATCAAGTGATTTTCTACCTATCTAAAAAAATAGTAAAAAAAATTCTAAAAAATGTAAAATTTGGTTTGCAAGTCCATATTCATATGGAGATCATGTTGAACGGTTCGGATCGACTATTAGAATTTTAAAAACTGAAATATTAAGCCGTTGCACGGAGGCCCTCTATGCTACATGTAGTCACACAATTTAGCATAGTCAGCAATTTAGGATAGTCTGCAAACTCAGCCTAGTCAGACTGGAATCAGCCAAGTTGGACCGGAATCAAACCAAGCCGAGCTAATTGTTGACCGAGTTATGCAGTTGGGCGAGTTTTGCGATGAAAATCGGCAGAATCGGTGAAATTGGACTAGAATCAGCCGAGTTTTTGTCCGTATCGGACCGATTCTCACGATTTCAGATCGATTTGAAGGAAATGGGCCGATTCTGCCCTTTTTTTCATGGCTGGTCGAACTCGTGGGGATTTGAGAAAAAGATAGTGCGACTCAGCAGAGGAAGAAGTTTAAGTATTATAAAATATGAAATAAACATGGTCTACAAGTGGTGTATTGTTTTGTGTGGAGAATATTGCTTGATTGACAGTGAACCACGTCCTGACGAACTATCTGCTATTAGTTACCGGGTGGGCCTCACAAATTTTTTTTCGCTATTTTCAACCACAAAATTTTCAAATAAATTCCAAGTGTCGGATAGGGGTGGCAACGAGATACCACATAGAGCGAGTTAGGTCTCACTCATAATTAGGTTGTTTGTGGATCAAGCAGAGCGAGTGAGTTTGAATTTTAGGTCCGAGCTAAAACTGCTACTCAAGACTGACTCATGGTTTGTTCGAGCGAACCGAGCTCGCTCGTTACCAGCTTGGCAGATTTATAAATTTTTATATTTTTTTCCTACTATATTTCAAATTTTCATAGCACATCTTATCAATTGTAACTAAAACAAAATAATATTTATATGACTAATTATTGAGGAATACTCTTAATTCAAGTGAAACTAAGCAAATCAACTATCATAAATTATGTTTGCAGCTAGATACATATATACAAAAATATCAAATCCCTAAATTCATACAAACATAGTTCAGAGAATAAATTCATGTATACCAAATCAAACAAATTCATTCAAATTACTTAGTTGCTTATAATTAATTCACACATATTCCATACAAAATTACCAATCAACTTAAGCACAGTCCAAAGTACAATTACCATAACACTGGCTATAATATCCATAGACCATAGTATCTCCAACCTGAAGTGAACAGATCCCATTAAACTATTAAACTACGTATATTATATAGCTCATTAATGACCAAGCTATCTTGTGCCGAGCCAGACCAAACTCAAACTCATTAATTCTGGCACGAGTCTATGGCATGCAAGCTAGTTTTAGCTCGGTCAACTAACGGATGAGTTGTTACCGATCGAGTCACAGGCTGATGCCAAGCGGGCCATGAGCCACGGGCTTATTTGCCAGTCCTTGTGTTAGATATCACCATAAAAATTTCTGATTAATCGGTCATTTTACCGTTTAATCGTCCGTTTATTCTCATTTATTTCCGTTTATTCCCGTTTATTCCAATGAATATTTATTTTTAAATTATTTTTTGCTGTAATAGTTTGTGATAATAAGATTTGTAAATCTTGTATTGTAGTTTTATTTATGCTTGAATATACATCTAATATTTTTTATATATGTTTTTTCTTCTTACTTACTTTGAAATTGATTAATTCCTCTATTATTTATATACCATATATTTTTCTTACTTATTGATTTAATTTTTTCAATTAGTACAACGTGTTCATTTATGAAATTAAGTTGTTATCATAAACTAAATTTAGTGATTTTATGTTGGAATGTTTCAGTTCTTTCAAATAATATGTTATTAGTATTTGAAAAAACATAATTCTCAAATTTATTTTTTCATTAAATAAATGTGTTACTTACACATGTAAAATGTTTATGTGTTAAGAAGAAATAATCGTAGTGTCATATTATAATAATAAAACTAAGTTACATTAAGTTTATTTGATAAGTTTAATGAGTTAAATAAATTATGATATATATATATATATATAAATTTAATAAAAATGTTAAATTGTCCGCATAATTCCAATTAATCGACCGCATACCAATTAATCGCTTAGCGGTACCCGTCCGTTCGACGACCGCATACCGTTATTTACAACACTGATACATATAAACAATTATAATATCAATAAAATTTAATTATATTCAAAACTATGTAAAAAAAAAGAGACACTTTTGTAATGTCTCATTATTACTACAACTGTTACACCAAGTTGCTTATTGCAAAAAAGTAACAATAATATATACTAATAAATATTGAGCCTTTTACATGACATTTTTTAATCGACCAATTTTAAATATTTATATTTAGAGAGTGGCTAATATCAAAACGTTTGCACCATGCCCCTCGTGCAACCAAGTCGTTTTCGGATTTTCAAAGTCCAAACGGTCGATCCGAGCCGTTAGATATGATCTCTATATTAAAATCTGCTTGGAGACCAAATTTTACATTTTCTGGAATTTTTTTACTATTTATTAAACCACTTTGAAAATTACTTATCACATGGTCCAGAATTTAGTTGCACTGTTTTTACTGTTAATCCGGATCAGCAATTTTCAAAGTGGCTTAATAAATAGTAAAAAAATTCCAAAAAATTTAAAATTTGGTCTCCAAGCAGATTTTAATATAGATTGAACATCTAACGGTTCGGATCGACCGTTTGGACTTTGAAAATCTAAAAACAACTTTGTTGCACGAGGGGCTTGGTGCAAACGTTTTGATATTAGTCACTCTCTTTATATTTATTATATTAGTGAATTTTTTTTGTAAGATGTGGCCCTAACATTATTTTTGACTAACTATTATTTTACATTTCTTTTCAATATTTATTCCATGGTTCTGAAACTCAGAATCAGAATCAGAATCGGATATTTGACCATGGAATCTAGGACTGTAAATGAGCCGAGTTTGAGCGAGTTATCCCGAGCTGCTCAGCTCATTTAATAAATGAGCAATTCAACTCGAGTTGGGATGGCAATAACAAGTTGCAAAGCCAACTCGAGTTGGCTCACAACTTGTTTATAACTCATTTAACCCAAGTCCATAAGACAATTCACTCATTACCAACTCATGAAATTGCTTATAACTCGTTTATAGCTCATTACCAACTCGTTTATAGCCAACTCCTGAGATTTATTGTGGGGAATTTTGTGTAACACTGTAACTCGAGTTGTTAATGAGCGAGTTGGAGTATGCTCAAACTCAACTCATTAGTTTAACGAGCGAGTCAACTCGAGTTGGAGCAGTTTCGAGTTGTAAATGAGCGAGTATAAACGAGCAGTTATCGAGCAAGTTATGAGCGAGTTGCGGGTTTGAGCATTTTTGTACAGCTCTAGTGGAATCTGAATCGAATGAATCGCCCAGAATCGGAAGAATCGGATTGGAAACTCGGATTTTTTTGGCAGAAGCTTGTTTTGTAGCCAAAAAATAAGAAAAAATTGGTAAAAACAATAATTTGTAAGAACATATTAAGACAAAAGATTACACTCAAATAATCCACTAATTATATAATATAATACAAACATACAAATATAACACCCTTTTTTTATTGCCAGAAGTTATACCGAGCTGGCTGGATCACCTCATCGTCCTCGATATTATTGTACAGAGCCAAAAATGAAGACATTAATGTAGTGTCAAATGAAGAATTATTAACATCCTCATATCCAACATATCAATTGTATGTGCTAGAAAAAAAAATTGTGAGCATAATTTTTTTTGTGATTTGAAATCATAGATCAACAACTATTTCAAAAAAAATGTAAAATAACCGAAGCACTTAATCTGACTTGGCCTGACTCAGACCAAAAATCGGATAACCCGACCAGACTCGGCTGAGTTAAACATTGTTCAAACGAGTTTTGATGAAAAACTCGCATGGGCGCGAGACTTAGGTAAAACTCAGATCGAACCAGACCGATACCGAGTTAACTCGGCTGAGTTTCCAAACCATGGTTTATTCACCGTAAATGCTAATTGAAGTTTGCTTAAATTTTTTAATAAGGTGAAGAATGATGGAACCACAATGAAGAAAATTTCAAACAAGCTCAGTAGCAGCTTCAATATCCTATCCACTGAACAAAGAAACCTAAAACAATGCCTCGACAAACTAGAAAAGATTGCTTTGGAAGCCAAGGATTTTCGTGATTTATTAGAGAGGCAAGTCAAAATTAATCCCAAGAACTCAATTAAAGAACCCATGGTGACAACCTCCAAACCTCCGCTACGTATATTCGGCCGTGATGCCGATTGTGACTATCTATTACAAGAATTGTTGGAGCCGGTAACTTTTGAACCTGAGTCCAATCAAGTTAGGAGTTACTCGGTTTATTCTATTGTTGGTGTTGGAGGGGCAGGTAAAACTACCCTTGCCCAGTTATTTTATAACCATGAAAGAGTAACTGCTGAATTCGATCTTAGAATATGGCTTTCTATGACCCGTGGACTTGATCTCGTTCGTCATACACGGATCTTGGTAGAAGGTGCCTCAAAAAAAGAGTGCCCGTCTGTAGATAATTTTGATGTCCTGCAAGATTTTCTCAATGATTCGATTAATTCAAAGAAGATTTTGGTTATGATGGATGATGTTTGGTGGGATGAAACAATGAATGAGCAGAAATGGGAGCAATTTGTTGCTCCTTTGGCAAGTGTAAAGAGGGGCAGCAAAATTCTTGTAACAAGCCGTACCGAAAAGATGCCATGTGCATTGCTCCCCCAAAAGATTATGCCTCTAAAAGAACTTGAGGAGAATCAATTTTTCTCACTATTTAAGCATCATGCTTTTGGTGGTTTAGAACCAAATAGTACTCACTTGCTAGAGTCTCTAGAAAGAATAGGGGAGCAAATTGCCAAGAAGCTAAGCAGATCTCCTTTAGCAGCAAAAGCAGTTGGCAGTCGTCTATGTAAAAATTTGAATGAGTGGTTCTGGAGAGATACCTTGGAAAGAGACATGTTAACTGATACAATGCAATCACTTTTATGGAGTTACCAAAACCTAGATGCACCGATCCAGCGGTGCTTCTCCTATTGTTCCATATTTCCGAAAGGTTATCGGTTTAACAAGAGTGACCTGATTTTGCTCTGGCTAGCTGAAGGCTTTATTCATTCTAGTACAAGGAGGATGGAGGATGTAGGGGATGATTATTTTCAGGAGTTGTTATCTGTCTTTTTCTTTCAAAATGAAGAATATGGCTTCATTGGCATGCATGATTTATTCCATGATCTAGCTGAAAGAGTTTCCAGGGACGATTGTTTCAGAATAGAAGACGGTAAATTAAGAGAAATCCCTTTAATTGCTCGCCATTTATCCATTCAGGGTGAAAGCTTTAATGAATATATCACAAGTGTTGAAAAACTAAAGAACCTGCGTACTGTTATCTTTATTGACCCGGTTAGGGATGATGTTATAAATTCTTTTCTAAAGAAGATAGAAAAGTTCTCAAAACTTCGTGTACTGGAATTCTGCGATTGCACCATTAAAAAACTTCCAAACTCTGTCGGAGAATTAGTGCTTTTACGCTACTTGGGTCTTACTAAAACAAAAGTAGCGGAGTTACCAACATCACTACAAAAACTTTACAACTTGCAAACATTAAGGCTGAGTTCCAAGATTACTCATTTACCAAGAGGCCTAAACAAACTTGTCAATTTACGACACTTAGAATGTTCTGCATATCAGGCAACCTCAACACTCCCTGAAATAGGCAATTTAGCCTCAATTCAAAACTTGGCCGATTTCAGGGTGAAGAATGAGAAAGGGTCCGAAATTTCACAACTGAAGCACCTAAATGAGATCAGAGGATCGTTGAAAATTCTTGATTTGAAGAATACAAAAAGTAGGCGGGAAGCCACCGAAGCCCATCTGAAGGATAAGAAACATCTTCAGCATCTTTCACTTAGCTGGGGTCATGATGATGCTATGGATGGAAACTTGAATGCACACTTAGAAGTCCTTGAGGGCCTTGAACCAAATTCAAATCTAAAAGATTTAGAAATAGATGGCTACAAGTCACCAATTCTACCCTCTTGGATGTTTCAACCAGGATCCCATGATAATTTGATATCTCTGAAACTGAAGAGATGTCCTTCCTTGGAAGTCCTTCCACCTATCAGCACCTCGTTTCCATGTTTGGGCACAATAATCATAGAAAAACTCCCCAAGATAACAAAACTCCCTGTGTTTCCTTCGAGCCTTAAAGAACTAAAAATAAGTGAGTGTGGGTCTCTCGTGTTCATCTCTGAGGAAGAACTGCAAAAAGGTGACTATGAAGCGAGGCTTCTGAAGGCAACGCAAGATTGTCAATTTAAATTTATTCTTGAAACCATACCGGATACAAAGTATCATGCAAGGAGAAAATTATTGATTGAGTGCTCAAAGCTAAGGAGTTTAATGGAAAGGGAGAGCCATGGCAAAGTAAACGATATGAGCGTGCTTGCCATGAACATAGAAAGAGCTGAGATAACTGGAGACAGTATCTGGGAGGCACATCTCCAATTAATAAAACTGAGAATGGAGTATATTTATAGCAAGAAAGAGAAGTACCCTTTGATCGTACCACCAGGCCTTGAAATATTGAGCATTTCTTCCTGTTACATTACTGACGAGGCTTTAATGCATTGCCTTGCACAGCTCACTTGCCTCAAGTCCCTCCATTTGTGTGGCATAAGAACAATCACAGTCCTCCTTGGAGGTCTACATGCTCTTGTCTCAATAAAAAACCTAATCATAAGGGACTGCCCTTGGTTAGAGATTCCCGGAGAAGGGGGCAGGGGCACTCTTCCATCTTCACTGGAATCTGTAGAAATCAGACACTGTTATTCTATTAGACACTTTCAAGTTATAGATTTGCAGTCACTTTCTCGTGCCATTTTCAGTAAATGTGAACAACTAAAATCAATGGTACTGAAGAATCTTTCATCACTAAAAAAACTAGAGATAAGTAGCTGTGGTGAGCTCGAACTGATTTATTCAGACACACTACCAGTCTTAGAGAGCCTGAAAGTTGAGAAATGCTTCGCCTTGCAGAAAAACTTCTCCAGTTGTAATATGGCATGGGCATCCTTGAAGTGGATTGAAATTGGCAGCTTTAGCATGCTTGGTAAGTTGCCCTCGAGGGGTGAACTGGTTAATTTGTGGGATTTAAGAATTAATGTGTCAAACGAAGCATTCTTCAACGAAAAAGAATTTGGGTGCCTCACCTCACTGTATCACTTCTCCTTATCTTGTTGTAAGGTTCAAGCTCTGCCATGTTCTATGAAGAACCTCTCCTCACTGAGATGGATAACATTGTGGAATTGTCAGGAGTTGCTATCATTGCCTGACATGCCTGATACCTTGCAATCCCTCTCCTTGGAAATCTGCCCTGCTATTGCATCGCTTCCAGTTTTGCCAAAGTCTGTGTGGAATCTAAGAATATCTGAGTGCCCTATATTGAGTAAACGATGCCAAGAACCTCATGGGGAGGATTGGCCAAAGATTTCCCACGTCTGGCGGATAGATATTGAGTGACTGACCAAGTTAGTGATCTCATCAACTGCAGGGACTGAAGCATTGGTAACATCGGTACGTTTTGACATCATTAATATAATTGTTCTAGAAAAATTCATGTTTGTCCCATTCATTTGTTAGTTTGCTGATATGTTTTCCTTAACAGAAACTCGAGTTTTGATCTTTTTGGAGCAAATCTTAGATGGATGGAGTTAATTATAGATGGAGTTTTAATTGATTGACTTCACTCTGGTAATTTGTCTTAAAGTGTTCCTTTTTCTGTATTTTGATATGTACATACATCTGTAGATATTTACTTGCAACAATAAGTTAATTATACAGTACACTGTTAGTTTCTTCATATAAATTTGTTCTCTACCTTGTAGATTTGCTATTTGCTAGCTAGGATATTCGATTAATGCTATATGAGATGGAGATTCACCGGTAACAAGGATTAATCAAAGATTTACCAGTTGTGCTGGGGTCATATAGTATGAACTGCCAAGACTTCACGCTGGATTCGAGCCGAGGTTGCAAAGCACATGTTGCCCCTTAATTATGAAGATATCTCGTAGACTTGATTTTGGACAGGTAAAATATTCATAACAATTGAAATTTAAAATCAAATCACAATTTTGTGTTAAACCAAATTTATTTTCAATTTCGTGATGACACAAGACAAACACGCGGCGGATTTTCACATACCAATCTGAGGCAGTCATCACAACAGGAATTTGATGCACCAAATTAGGCCTCACAAATTTTCGAGGTGACGGTACAGCAGCCCGGTCAAGAGGAGGCCAAGAATGTATCGCCAAGAAGACATAGGAGGCCTCGCGTTAAATATACACCGGGCCAGCTAGGGTTGTTTATTTTTTTTTTCTTTTGCTTATATGTATCCTGATTTACTTTTTATGTATCATTTTTTACATTGATCTGAGTTCTCTAAAAACGATGCCACTATTAGTTTGTCTTTTTAAGATGCTATGGAAAACAGATCGGTAGCTAGATTGTTCATCTAATTAAGTTTATTCTCTGCCTTGTAAATTTTGGTAGGTTCCTTGATCAATGTTTTTACCACTTGCGCTTGACCCTTAGTATTGCTGTAATTTCTTTCAATTTCGTTTTTACTGATAGCATCTGTTACTTTCTTTTCAACATTTTTTAATCGAACATTTGATGTGCTTTAATTTATAGAAACTCAAGAAGTCTGATATTATTTCTTTCTCAACATATGTAATTTACCGAGAATTTTTACATGTCATAGGAAATGGGTTCTCATGATGTACCTGTTCATGATGTCAATTTTGGTACTAACTTTATAGATGCATCTGACCTTAACAAACAAGTTCTAACATAGTGTCTGCAGCATATATAACATGCAATATATATTACAAATTTACAATTTTGATCTTAACTAAGTTTTATATAAAGCAAAACCCGTATATAAAATCCCGTATTTATGAAAAACAAATTTATGACAATTTAGACTCAGCAAATAAACATTACATAATGAAAATTAATTCGGACCTCTACCAGACACCACTACAAAAACGTTAACCATACACGGCATATCATATGCGGATGCGATAAAAATTCAAATTAACAGTATGTAAACGAAGGAGGCGCTTGCACGAAAATGAGCTCAACCATACACATAACCAATTATTTTTGTCAGAAATGCAAAAATAAAATAATATATTGTTTAATATTGAGTAAATAATAATTTTTTTGTTTCGTGAGATAAATAAATTTTTCATATGATATTACAAATTTCAATATATTTAATACTTTTTATAAAATAAAATTATACTACGTAAATTTTTCAGCGCTCAATTAAATTATTAA
>JAJGRW010001102.1:140490-254113 GCA_025461045.1 Carex parvula | reverse complement strand
TTCTATTGCCTGCATAGTGAATTGTATCTCTCGAGAAATCTGCATAATACATTTTGAACTGTGACATATTGCACATTAATATTGAAAAATCTAGTTTGATTGAAAAAAAATAATGTACGAACCACACGAGAATGCCTATGACCATGAGGAACGTATGCCAGTGTTGCAACATCTCCTGTACGCGGGGGAGCCTGACGCCGTAGAGCTTCCGGATTGTTATCTGATAGATACACTGATCTCATACCACGCGCGTTGAACCAATGCATGTACATATGATGCCTACTCATGTCATATGGTCTCCGCTCTCCAATTAATACTGCAGGCTTCTCGATGTACTCACTAAGAGTAAGCGCCCAACAACCATCCCTTGTTGAATTGCCATCGTGATACCACGTCTTTCGTAAATAACTGATCTCATCCCATGGTAGAGGAAGAGGAGGCGGGACCTCTTGGTACTTACCAAACTGGCGCATGACCCTATCCGCATGCTGAAACTCCACCATCCAAAAATGGATCACGTAACCGCATCTCATCCAATACCTCTTTTGTCGTCGGACATGTCGAGGTAACTGATCATAGTAATCAACGTATGGTCGCCAGTTAACTGTCTCATCAGCTAGTCTATCGAAGTTATCTCTATACGTGGCTGTACCACCTGTAAAAAAATATAAATTTTAAAAAACAATTATAAATCTATCGAAGTTATCTCGAATTATAAATCTTTTTACCTAAGTGAGGGTTCTCTGGCCACAAATGAAAAGTGGTCCACTTCACACCGAAAGCATTCCTCGTATCCTCATCGGCACCACCGAAGGGAGGTGGCTCTGATCGGGGTATAGGCCGACCAACAGCAAATCGAGTCCATGACCAAATCTGTAACAACAACATCGGACCCGCTATCGTGTCTGCCCCCGCGTGGCAAGCACGTGACAACTCTCGATAGAGATGTGCAAGTACAGCACCTCCCCAATTGTATTCTCGTGGAGTCTCTAGATCAGTGATGAATTGCAAGTACATCGCAGGGACTCCATCCGCACTTGAATCTGGAAACATAACTGACCCGAATAAATCCATACAAAAACCTCGAGTGTACCGTGCAACTATCTCATCGTTGTGCCAATCTTCTAAGGGTAAACTAAATTGCGCTCGCAACCATTTTAGTCTAAGCGCATAAGCAGAGACGGACAATCGTTCTTTCGATGTCTTAGGATTATAAATCCTATATTTATATGGCATTGTCTGATGGAGGTCATTGTAAAAATCTGCCGGATCAGCCCCTAGATCAAACTCTAAGTATGGGTCCCAATCAGTATCGCTGGTGCCAGTAATCGCGTCACCTGCAAATTAAAATAATTATACAATTAACAATTTATTTTTTATAAATAGGTAATTAAATTAACCGATAAACAACTCATGATTATTAATTACCCTTAGTCGATAAGCCCCATAGACATGCAACATCTTCCAACGTCACTGTCATCTCACCGACAGGTAGATGAAATGTATTGGTCTCCGGCCTCCACCTCTCAACCAGAGCAGTAATCAAATACGGATCAATCTTGCAATCATTAAGGCGAGCAATTTGATACAACCCTAACCTCTTCAGAGCACCTTCCATCCGACCGTTGTAAGCAATACTAGTCTGATGTGAATTTACCTGCAATGAAGAGGTAGGCTGCCAAAAAAAATTAAAACATTATAAACCCTTCAAATACTTCAAGAAATATTTATTTGCAACAAATAATTAATAAATATAATCAAAATTACCATATCACGAACTTGCCATGCCCTGTGGTTCTGTGGTGCTAATTTCAACAACTCTGGATAATCCGGATTATCCATTGACTCTGTTGGAAAATTTGATAAACAAATATTTTTTCAACTGATGAGAGTCATCACACATAAATATATAAACAAATATTTTTTTCAAGCATATGGCTACAATAATGAAAATTGAACTATATGTAAACAACATATCATCTAATTTTGATTTTAAAAATAAACTTCATGAACAATTAATTACACAAATTTATACTACATATTACTAATTTTACACATTTATAATTTTATCTAATTTTAAACTTCATGAGAGTCATCACACATTTATCTAATTTACAAAAATTATAATACATATTACTAAAAAGTTACATTAAACTACATGAACACTTAATTACACAAAATTATACTACATATATACTAAATTACACTAAATTAACATCAAATAAATTCTAAATTAACACTACATCACTACATTACACTAAATTAACATCAAATGAACTCTAAATTACACTACATTACCACTAAATTACTAAATATACTCCAAATCAACACTAAATTACACCAAATACTAATTTAACACTACATTTCACAAAAACAATCTAAATATACTAAACAAACTAAATTAAATTAGTTATTTATTTTAATTCGGCTAAAATAAAAAATTATAAAAAAAAGAGATATTTACCTCGTCAAAATCGTAGATCCGAAGAGTTTCTAACTCTCTTAGACGATCCAGAAATTTTAAAACAATTGGATTCTAAAATGGTTGAGTAAATTGAAAGGATAAAAGAAAAAAAAAAAAAAACAAGAAGAGTTCGGAGAGGAAAGGAAGGAGAAGAAAGGGAGAGACAGAGATGGAGTTCTGGACCTCTCGGGTTCGAATTTTGGAGATCAAGCCTCCACCGGTCCTAGGGATCGGTGGAGGGAAAGATGGGATTTTCTGTGGCAAGGGGTGCAGGCTGCACCCGTATGGTGCAAAACAGGCTCCACCGATCCCCAGGATCGGTGTAGGTTGGGTTTTTTTGGCTACACCGGTCCCTAGGATCGGTGGAGGCTACATTTCGAAAATCCCAATCCCAGAGGCTTGTTCCGTTGATTTAGTTTACAGTAATTCTATTTAAAAAAAAAAACCCGATACCAAGGGTCAAGCACAAGTGGTAAAAATTACATTGATCAAGGAACCTACCAAAATTTACAAGGCAGAGAATAAACTTAATTAGATGAACAATCTAGCTACCGATCTGTTTTCCGTAGCATCTTAAAAAAACAAATTAATAGTGGCATCGTTTTTAAAAAAACAATTGAAAAATTGATACATAAAAAGTAAATCAGGATACATGTAAGCAAAAGAAAAAAAAAATAAACAACCCTAGCTGGCCCGGTGTATATTTAATGCGAGGCCTCCTATGTCTTCTCGGCCTCCTCTTGACCAGGCTGCTGTGCCGTTACCTCGAAGATTTGTGAGGCCTAATTTGATGCATCAAATTCCTGTTGTGATGACTGCCTCAGATTGGTATGTAAAAATCCGCCTCGTGTTTGTCTTGTGTCATCACGAAATTGAAAATAAATTTGGTTTAACACAAAATTGTGATTTGATTTTAAATTTCAATTGTTATGAATATTATACCTGTCCAAAATCATGTCTACGAGATATCTTCATAATTAAGGGGCAACATGTGCTTTGCAACCTCGGCTCGAATCCAGCGTGAAGTCTTGGCAGTTCATACAGAAATATTATACCTGTCCAAAATCATGTCCCCATGCCAGCACAACTGGTAAATCTTTGACTAATCCTTGTTACTGGTGAATCTCCATCTCATATAGCATTAATCGAGTATCCTAGCAAATAGCAAATCTACAAGGTAGAGAATATATTTATATGAAGAACCTAACAGTGTACTGTATAATTAACTTATTGTCGCAAGTAAATATCTACAGATGTATGTACATATCAAAATACAGAAAAGGAACACTTTAAGATAAATTACCAGAGCGAAGTCAATCAATTATTACTCCATCTATAATTAACTCCATCAATCTAAGATTTGCTCCAAAAATATCAAAACTCGAGTTTCTGTTAAGGAAAACATATCAGCAAACTAACAAATGAATGGGACAAACATGAATTTTTCTAGAATAACTATATTAATGGCAAAACGTACCCATGTTACCAATGCTTCAGTCCCTACAGTTGATGGGATGACTAACTTGGTCAGTCACTCAATATCTATCCGCCAGACGTGGGAAATCTTTGGCCAATCCTCCCCATGAGGTTCTTGGCATCGTTTACTCAATATAGGGCACTCAGATATTCTTAGATTCCACACAGACTTTGGCAAAACTGGAAGCGATGCAATAGCAGGGCAGATTTCCAAGGAGAGGGATTGCAAGGTATCAGGCATGTCAGGCAATGATAGCAACTCCTGACAATTCCACAATGTTATCCATCTCAGTGAGGAGAGGTTCTTCATAGAACATGGCAGAGCTTGAACCTTACAACAAGATAAGGAGAAGTGATACAGTGAGGTGAGGCACCCAAATTCTTTTTCGTTGAAGAATGCTTCGTTTGACATATTAATTCTTAAATCCCACAAATTAACCAGTTCACCCCTCGAGGGCAACTTACCAAGCATGCTAAAGCTGCCAATTTCAATCCACTTCAAGGATGCCCATGCCATATTACAACTGGAGAAGTTTTTCTGCAAGGCGAAACATTTGGCAACTTTCAGCCTCTCTAAGACTGGTGTGTCTAAGTAAATCAGTTCGAGCTCACCACAGCTAAATATCTCTAGTTCTTTTAGTGATGAAAGATTTCTCAGTACCATTGATTTTAGTTGTTCACAGTTCCTGAAAATGGCACGAGAAAGTGACTGCAAATCTATAACTTGAAAGTGTCTAATAGAATAACAGTGTCTGATTTCTACAGATTCCAGTGAAGATGGAAGAGTGCCCCTGCCCCCTTCTCCGGGAATCTCTAACCAAGGGCAGTCCCTTATGATTAGGTTTTTTATTGAGACAAGAGCATGTAGACCTCCAAGGAGGACTGTGATTGTTCTTATGCCACACAAATGGAGGGACTTGAGGCAAGTGAGCTGTGCAAGGCAATGCATTAAAGCATCGTCAGTAATGTAACAGGAAGAAATGCTCAATATTTCAAGGCCTGGTGGTACGATCAAAGGGTACTTCTCTTTCTTGCTATAAATATACTCCATTCTCAGTTTTATTAATTGGAGATGTGCCTCCCAGATACTGTCTCCAGTTATCTCAGCTCTTTCTATGTTCATGGCAAGCACGCTCATATCGTTTACTTTGCCATGGCTCTCCCTTTCCATTAAACTCCTTAGCTCTGAGCACTCAATCAATAATTTTCTCCTTGCATGATACTTTGTATCCGGTATGGTTTCAAGAATAAATTTAAATTGACAATCTTGCGTTGCCTTCAGAAGCCTCGCTTCATAGTCACCTTTTTGCAGTTCTTCCTCAGAGATGAACATGAGAGACCCACACTCACTTATTTTTAGTTCCTTAAGGCTCGAAGGAAACACAGGGAGTTTTGTTATCTTGGGGAGTTTTTCTATGATTATTGTGCCCAAACATGGAAACGAGGTGCTGATAGGTGGAAGGACTTCCAAGGAAGGACATCTCTTCAGTTTCAGAGATATCAAATTATCATGGGATCCTTGTTGAAACATCCAAGAGGGTAGAATTGGTGACTTGTAGCCATCTATTTCTAAATCTTTTAGATTTGAATGTGGTTCAAGGCCCTCAAGGACTTCTAAGTGTGCATTCAAGTTTCCATCCATAGCATCATCATGACCCCAGCTAAGTGAAAGATGCTGAAGATGTTTCTTATCCTTCAGATGGGCTTCGGTGGCTTCCCCCCTACTTTTTGTATTCTTCAAATCAAGAATTTTCAACGATCCTCTGATCTCATTTAGGTGCTTCAGTTGTGAAATTTCGAACCCTTTCTCATTCTTCACCCTGAAATCGGCCAAGTTTTGAATTGAGGCTAAACTGCCTATTTCAGGGAGTGTTGAGGTTGCCTGATATGCAGAACATTCTAAGTGTCGTAAATTGACAAGTTTGTTTAGGCCTCTTGGTAAATGAGTAATCTTGCCACTCAGCCTTAATGTTTGCAAGTTGTAAAGTTTTTGTACTGATGTTGGTAACTCCGCTACTTTTGTTTTAGTAAGACCCAAGTAGCGTAAAAGCACTAATTCTCCGACAGAGTTTGGAAGTTTTTTAATGGTGCAATCGCAGAATTCCAGTACACGAAGTTTTGAGAACTTTTCTATCTTCTTTAGAAAAGAATTTATAACATCATCCCTAACCGGGTGAATAAAGATAACAGTACGCAGGTTCTTTAGTTTTTCAACACTTGTGATATATTCATTGAAGCTTTCACCCTGAATGGATAAATGGCGAGCAACTAAAGGGATTTCTCTTAATTTACCATCTTCTATTCTGAAACAATCGTCCCTGGAAACTCTTTCAGCTAGATCATGGAACAAATCATGCATGCCAATTTTGCCATATGCTTCTGTTTGAAAGAAAAAGACAGATAACAACTCCTGAAAATAATCATCCCCTACATCCTCCATCCTCCTTGTACTAGAATGAATAAAGCCTTCAGCTACCCAGAGCAAAATCAGGTCTCTCTTGTCAAACCAATAACCTTTCGGAAATATGGCACAATAGGAGAAGCACCGCTGGATCGGTGCATCTAGGTTTTGGTAACTCCATAAAAGTGATTGCATTGTATCAGTTAACATGTCTCTTTCCAAGGTATCTCTCCAGAACCACTCATTCAAATTTTTACATAGACGACTGCCAACTGCTTTTGCTGCTAAAGGAGATCTGCTTAGCTTCTTGGCAATTTGCTCCCCTATTCTTTCTAGAGACTCTAGCGAGTGAGTACTATTTGGTTCTAAACCACCAAAAGCATGATGCTTAAATAGTGAGAAAAAATGATTCTCCTCAAGGTTTTTTAGAGGCATAATCTTTTGGGGGAGCAACGCACATGGCATCTTTTCGGTACGGCTTGTTACAAGAATTTTGCTGCCCCTCTTTACACTTGCCAAAGGAGCAACAAATTGCTCCCATTTCTGCTCATTCATTGTTTCATCCCACCAAACATCATCCATCATAACCAGAATCTTCTTTGAATTAATCGAATCATTGAGAAAATCTTGCAGGACATCAAAATTATCTAAACACGGGCACTCTTTTTTTGAGGCACCTTCTACCAAGATCCGTGTATGATGAATGAGATCAAGTCCACGGGTCATAGAAAGCCATATTCTAAGATCGAATTCAGCAGTTACTCTTTCATGGTTGTAAAATAACTGGGCAAGGGTAGTTTTACCTGCCCCTCCAACACCAACAATAGAATAAACCGAGTAACTCCTAACTTTACTGGACTCAGGTTCAAAAGTTACCGGCTCCAATAATTCTTGTAATAGATAGTCACAATCGGCATCGCGCCCGAAGATACGTAGCGGAGGTTTGGAGGTTGTCACCATGGGTTCTATAATTGAGTTCTTGGGATTAATTTTGACTTGCCTCTCTAATAAATCACGAAATTCCTTGGCCTCCAAAGCAATCTTTTCTAGTTTGTTGAGGCATTGTTTGAGGTTTTTCTCTTCAGTGGATAGGATATTGAAGCTCCTACTGAGCTTGTTTGAAATTTTCTTCATTGCGGTTCCATCATTCTTCACCATATTAAAAAATTTAAGCTAACTTCAATTAGCATTTACGATGAATAAAAATTGAAAAAAAATACAAATGGCCCATATTGAAATTTAAAAAGGTCTTGAATCATTTTAGCATGCTGTGATGGTTACTCACGAGTCCAGAACTCGGGACCCTTAATGGCCCATATTGAACTGACTAACAGGCCCCCAATATCCTCTTAAAATATTTGATACGGAACTAGAGAACTAAATTGCATAGTTTGCAAAATCGGAATCGGAATCGGAATCGGTCACTTGACTGTGGAATCAGAATTCGGGATCTGCCGAATCGGATCGAAAACTCGGATTTTTTTGGCAGAATCTTGTTTTATAATAAAAACTAAGAAAAAAATTGTTAAAAATTATAATTCTCAAAAAAATATGTTAAGCTAAAATGTTACACTCAAATAACCCTATAATATAATACAAGCATTACAATCAAAACACACTATTTTACTCTCATAAACTTTGTCAACCAGGCTAGATCAGCTCATCGTTCTTTGTATTATAAAAATAGAAATGTAAAATAATAATTAATAAAAAAAATAATGTTAGGGCCACATCTTACAAAAAAAAAAAAAAAATTCACTAATATAATAAATATAAATATTTATAATTGGCCGATTCAAAAATATCATGTAAAATGCTCAATATTTATTAGTATTATTGTTATTTTTTGCAATAAATAACTCGGTATAACAGTTGTAGTAATAATGAGACATTACAAAAATGTCTCTATTTTTTACATAAATTTGAATATAGTTAATTTATTGATATTATAAATGTTTATATGTATACCCTCACTCTAATATAGTTAATTGGCTGGTCATAGTTCATATCTGACAGTTGAGTTTTCAAAACTTTGTTGTTAGAAATAGCGAACTTTTTCTGGTGATATCGGACAGACTGACACTTGGAATTTATTTGAAAATTTTGTGGTTGGAAAATAGAGAAAAAAATTTTTGTGAGCCCACCCGGTAACTAATAGGAGATAGTTCGTCCACACAAAACAATACACCACTTGTAGACCATGTTTATTTCATATTTTATAATACTTAAACTTCTTCCTCTCCTGAGACGCACTATCTTTCTTCTCAAATCTCCATTGAGTTCGACATATGTATCTCGGATACTCCAATATAGGCTATGTACCCGTATTTGACAAATATCGGGACACGGATACGCACTCGATACGGCTCCGACAAGTATTCGATAAGCCAGCTGGCGTATCCGATGACGTAGTGTATCCTTAATACTCTGATACGGTCACCGATACGCATTGAAATGCGCAGATACGGCTCCTCTCTGCTCGGATACGGAGTGGATACGCCTGCAGACTCTTCTAATTCCTTCTGTGAGCCACGCGTGGACCGTGCGTAGACCAGCAAATTGAGCAAAAATCCTACACTCCAGCGGGATCTGAGGGTAATCTGAAAAGCGCCTTAACTACTGCAACAACTCAACTTTGTTGTTATAATACAGTAGCTTATTTATATAACTTACATAAAATATCTTATTCAGGATTTTTGATATTCAATTTATATAATATAAGTGTTGAATTTATAATATAATTAAAATATTATATGAAGACGTATCGTATCCGAGATTTTTGAAAATTGCCGTATCACCGTATCCGTATCCGTATCGTATCCGATACGATACCCATACCCGTATCCATGCAACATAGAGTTCGACCAGCCATGAAAAAAAAGGACAGAATCGGCTCATTTCCTTCAAATCGATCCGAAATCGTGAGAATCGATCCGATTCGGACAAAAACTCGGCCGATTCCTGTCCGATTTCACCGATTCCGCCGATTTTCATCACAAAACTCGCCCAACCACGTAACTCGATCAAAAATTAGCTCGGCTTGGTCTGATTCTGGTCCAACTCATCCGATTCCGGTCTGACTCGGCCGAGTTTGCAGACTATGCTAAATTGTGTAAAGTAATTGTTGCCATAAGTGGCATATATATATATATATATATTTTTTACTATATTCCATTTGTAAATATTAAATTTTTTTTAATAATAACACGTACTCTAATTTACTTGTTGAGGAAAGTACCTTTTGTTGGAGAAGTCGGGACTTGTAAAAGTCGATTGCATCCTCCGCCTCATACATGGCATCCTTGAGTCGTCTCAGCCACTTCTCCATGTTGCTCTTGGAGCCGTGCTTCTCAGCCACGTCGATCACTTCCTGGAATTGGGGAAGGATGGTGACCTCCAACGTTTCAATCCGAGCAGCCATGTCCATCTCGAGGTAGGAGAAGCCCTGGTTGAGGAGTTTGCTTATGATTGGAGATGCCACCCATCCTGCGATGGACATCCCCCAGCTTGCTCCTGCTAGTGCCAACGCCTCTGCCATTGGAGTACAATGTTCTTTTTTTTTCTTTTCTTTCAATTTCAATTGGCAAGAGAGAGAGATAGAGAGAGATAGGAGGTTGGGAAGCAAGGTGAGAGATTATGAGAAGAAAAAGAGGTGGCTGTAAGTCTATTGACTATTGAGCCGATTAGGAACTAGTGGATGAAATGGTTTGGCTCACAGAACAGAGAACACGAATTTCTTGATAACTGCTTTTTTTTTTAAGATATGATCCACTAAAAGTACTTATTTTTTTTGGAGAGAAAATATAGCATCCCACCATTTTATTTTATTTATACGATAAGTTTACTATATTATAAAGATATATGAATTTAGAATTTTTCAGTACCTAATTTCATAAAAATGTAAATAATATAATTGTTTCAAGGTGTGTATGAATAATTGTGGTGTATAATATACTTCAATGACTATTTTATAATATGTAAAGCGCAAGGGTCTTCTATAAAAAAATATATGAGATAAAAAAGTAGTATTAATTTTTGGGAACATCTATTATATATACAGATAATCCTCATAGGTCTTGCTACAGTATATTCTATAGTAACAATGATATGTGGGTCCCACAGAACTGAAATATTTTATTTTCTTTTTTAAATTTTTTTTCTCAACTCTCTCCTCTTGCTTTTCCAGCTTCTTCTAGTATGACTAAAAGTCACACCCTGTACAAATTTGATACAAATTTTACCGTTTATCGAATGACTTAAATTTTTTATGGTGTATATTTAATGGTATTTGGTGAAATATGGAATGATATTCAAATTACACGGAAAATACACAATCAATCTACACACACCTTTTTTAATTTGAGTACTAGCAGTCTAGCAGAGAGGGACCCGAGCATCAGTAATTTGAGTACTAGCTAGCTGTATTCTTTGAGAGAGCAGCTGGTTGGGTCCGATGCCCATCCGACTCAAATTTGAATCTGATGGGTTTCGGAACTGTCTGATCTGCATTAAGATTCGTGCAGACGAACTTTAAAGCAGATGCGAAAGTGGCGGTCGCGAATCTTAAAACAGATCGGACGGTTATCAAACCCATCGAACTGACTTTGAGTCCGATGGACATCGGACCCAAATTGACCTCATTCTTTGATGAAACACGCACATGCAGTTCTTTGTTGCTTATTGAAAGCAAGGGCCCGTTCTCAGCATCATAATTCACAGGCCTTCTTTGTTGCTACAGCATCATGGTGTCCTCTTCCGCTAAGGCGCTAACAGCATAAATACATTATTTCATCAAAGGACTGCTGTTTATTATTATGTGGTCATTAGCAAGTATTTAATTTGATTTTTCCTTTCTAAATCAATCTACAAATCAGACTCAGCAACTGGTAACTTGGAAGGATATTTTTTTTTTATGGGTAATAAAAACAGAATTCTGCTAGTAGTAAAAAAATCTCTATTTACAAATTTGGTTTATATTTTCTTTAAATCTAACTGAATAGGTACTATAAACTTTGTTAAAATAGATAATATGATTATTATGAAACTGATTTACATAATTTTTTGTGTCCGTGGATAGAGACCAGCTAATAATGTGATGCAAAGCGGTCTCATTACGATCTTGTCTGTTAAACTCACGTACCAATTAAGTAGTAATAAAGAAGAGTATAAAAGATGAAGTCTCAAAGTAAATAACAAATAAAACTTTCTATATCATTCACTCTATCATTCACTGCTCAACAGAGAGGTTTACATACATATTTAAAATAAAATAAAAAGAGAGATAAATGCTCTCTTTGAAAATGCAAAACAAGAAATGATATTAAATTTAATTTTAGTAAATCAACAAAACTTGTATTACTGTTTTGACTCTTTATTAAAGCTCATACAGTCTCTCAAGCAGTCAAAGTATTTAAACTTAATTATTTCTTAGAAGACCCTTAGATTTCCACCCATGCAGCCAACGAAAGCGTGCTCGTAATAAAAAAGCCGTTCACTCAAAACTTTGAGTCAATTCAAAAGTTTCTTTTTTGGAATTACGGCCCATGTTTTCAAATATGTAGATTAATTTCCAAGTTGTATATACCACTTTTTGATCAGTCTGAATTTAGTGTGGCCATTGTTTATGTTCGAATCTAAATTAAATATTTATGATCAATACACACCGTGTTATAATGTTTTTTTTTTGATAAAAGGCACAGAGGCCCATTTCATTATAGATAAAATCAAGTTAACTTATATCAGAAAAACAGAAAATATAAGGCCCATTTCGTTATAATGTTTTTGAATAGAGACCGGGTTTGACCCGCTAAGTTTCTTGACGGTTGGATGGAGTCTGGCCTACTGACTTTATTACTGCTCATAGTATATTTCGAAATTTTAGGAAACTGATGATAGGGGTGAAATTTTGATTTTGATTTTTTTTATTTTTTATGTGAAGATAAAATTTCGGCGTAATTTGCAACTTGCGAATTGTAAATCCAATTGTAACAGTGCTTGATTTTCTCTATCCGAATTTGTGTTAGATCCAGTGTTGCGGCTCAGAAGAATAAAATATCACTATTACAAAAACGCTAAGCATACACTGCACAATAATCACGTTTTCTCAAAATTTTCATTAAATCCGTGTCCAAAGCAAAAAACACTATTTCGAAACTTTGCTCCAACATTCATACACGGTTTTCAATAAAGAACCGTGTATAAATGTGCTCCAACATTTATACACGGTTCATTATTAAAAAACTGTGTACAATTGGACCAAATTGTACACGTTTTTTTTTATTAAAAACCGTGTATGAATGTTGTAGTGCATTTTCGGATGCGCGTATATGAATGCTCGAACAATTGTACACGTTTTTACTATGTGATACGTGTGTGATGAAAGAAATACAAAAATTTTCACGTTATCAATCTATGTCTTCATGTTATAATGCATCTCTATCTATTTTTATAAGTCATTTCTTTCATTTCTAAAACATTTCTTCCATGTACATGCATTTCTCTGTCTGTAAATGAATGGAGGAAAGGAGTTTGTCTGATCTCTTATTGTAAAGAAAAATGATGAACAAAGAGAAAAAAATTGATTAAGGTCCTATACTATGAATCTGCATTAATGCACCGTTTGAGTTAATATTCGATTAAAATCCGAGTCAATACTGCCCACACCTGTAGCACAAGGAATCCTTTAATATTCGTGTGAATTTAAATCGGACGGCCGTTATCTTAACTCAAAATATGAGTTAGCTCGAGGATACGAATTCCTATACTCTGTGGTATAAGAGGCTACACAACAACCAATCCGTGATGTGCCATAGTAGATCCTGAAAACACATGATGCCACATAGTCTGAAAAGGCATACAAGTTTTTTTTGTATTTGATAATTGAGACTGCAGGCTACAGCGCAGAGACACACCACGCGGCAGGGAGCCCACAGGCACACAGTCTGAAAAAGCATTAATAAATGTACCACGTGGAATGGACCACGCGGAATTATTGACGATTATTTTCATCTTCTAATCATCACTGATACGGTTTTGCGACAATTTTTTATTCATACATTTCTCCGTTTGTAAATGAATGCAGGAAAGGAGTTTGTCTGATCCCTTATTAATTGTGAAGAAAAATGATGAACAAAGAGAAAAAAATTAATTAAGGTCCTATACTATGAATCCGAGTCAATACTGCCCACACCTGTAGCACAAGGAATCATTTAATATTCGTGTGAATTTAAATCGGACGGCCGTTATCTTAACTCAAAATATGAGCTAGCTCGAGGATACGAATTCCTATACTTTGTGGTATAAGAGGCTACACAACAACCAATCGGTGATGTGCCATAGTAGATCCTGAAAACACATGATGCCACATTCTTAAAAGGCATACAAGTTCTTTTTTTTGTATTTGATAATTGAGACCGCAGGCTACAGCGCAGAGACACCACGCGGCAGGGACCCCATAGGCACGGATTGAGATCTGCTGCGATCCGAATATTGAGCACAGTAACTCTGTAATTTCTGCTTTTTCAAATTCAGCCGTCTAACTTTTTAGTGCACGCATCTCGAAATAATTCGACAGCTGAAATTAAAAAAACAGAGATTGCAGGGTACGGTTCACAGTACCGGATCGCAGCAGATTCTCACCCCCATAGGTACAGTCTGAAAAAGCATTAAATGTACCACGCGGAATTATTGACGATTATTTCTATCTTCTAATCATCACTGATATGGTTTTGCGACAATTTTTTATTCATATAAATTTTTAAATTTAGAGGTACGAAAATAAAAAAATTATCTCGTTTTCAATAAATATAAAAAGATAAAAAATATCTTGTTTTCAACAAATATAGAAAGATCGGACTCAATGGTTCTGATTTTAATTTTTTTTTTTTATAAATCGGTAGAAAAGGAGAATATGATTGCCACATTTCATCAAGTCAGAATTGGATCAGACTTAGAAATAGTACCTCGTTTCCAACAAATATAGAAAGATCGGACTCAGTAGTACCGATCCAATTTTTTTTTTAAATCAGTAGAAAAGGAGAATATGGCTGCCACATTTCATCGAGTCAGAATTGGATCGGACTCAATATAATTTTTTTTTAAATTCAGTAGAAAGGAGAATATGGCTGCCACATTTCATCAAGTCAGAATTGGATCAGACTCATTGAGTCCGATCAAATCATTTTTTTTAATAATTCGGTAGAAAAGGAGAATTGAGCATCCGTATTTCTAAACACCAATTGGCTCCAATGAGCTTCCAGCTGAGCGATTGGAATTCGTATCCTCTGAGTTTAACCCAAATTTTGAGTTAAGATCTGGACCGTCTGATTTAAATCCTCACTAATATCAAAGGACCCCGTGCGTTATGAATTCACATCACCTCAGGTTACCTAATTGAGTACAATTAAATGGATGGTCCAGGATTGTCCTTTTAACTTGGCACGAATGTCAAAGCACAATTAATATTGGCCCCTGCGCTATTCCGAATAGGCACCGGCTGAGAGTAAAGCTGGGCCGTCCCTTTCAATTGTCTCGAGTCTGGTACCTGGGAGGATACGGATCCGTGCGTTATAGGTATGGACCGGATTGGTCCAAATTCTGATTGCACGGCTGAAAAAATTAACTCAAACGGTACGTTAATGCAGGGGGTTGCGGATTCAAGTGATTAGAAGGTTGGCATGTCAAAATTGTTAAAAGTTCTTCAAGTCATAGATAAGTAGACCTATACTCCAAAACTGATCTAGTTCTTGTATTTACTATTCTAATCTATAACTTGCTCTAATCTAATCTTTCATGCATGTTACAAATGATAATTGAATGCTACAGAAAGGATTGTCATGTATGAATGGTGCGAATGTGATATCATGTAGATTTAATCTAATTCTAATTAAATGAGTTTGATCCAATATTTTTTTTTAATAATTCGATAGAAAAGGAGAATTGAGCATCCGCATTTAATTCAAAACCCCAGCAGCTAGGGTTCTTCCTTCTTCAGTTCAATTTTCGGCTGAACTAAAAAACCTTCCATCTTCTTCTTCTTGACGAAGTTAAGCTCGGAACAGATCAGCAACACCATTGTATTCAGCATATCCTGCTTAATATTGTAAGTTTTTTTTTTCGATTACATGAATATTATGAACTGTAAAATTGAAAATAATGTTAGAGTGGGTGGGTGGGTTTAAGTTCACTGCTAAGTCCTGCTATGCAATATATTTTAATGATATGTCTCCGGACTTTTTATCAAAAATATGTGTGATTACAAGCTTATGATAAAAATTGAACTTATTGAGATTCATGTTTAGATGGTATCATGGGAACCATTTGTGCTGTTTGAAGAGGTGACAGACAAGGATATAAATGAAATTTACCAATTTTATATTATTGCCTCTAGAGAGAGAGAGAGGAGATGAATGTGATTCATGTGCATAGAGACAACAACATTAAATTATTGCCTTTGTTGCCTCTAAAGTTTGTACGTACGGTGGATCTGTAATAGTATTACTCTGTAATTTTTGAATTATTTATCCAGTAATTATCCAAGAGCTCAGAGCTGTGATTCTCTGCAGCATATGCTCAGATGAATTAGATGTCATGGGTCATGTAGAAATAAAATTCAATAAAAGTTAGTCCCTAAATTACAACATGTATTATTTTTCTTCTTATTTTGTAAGTCATTGGCAAATAAAAGATATCATTATTGTCTAAATCTTTTTGACTTGTTTATATTTTTGTAAATTCTTAGTAGGTTTTTGTTTCTTTTTCTGAACATAATTATAATATATTCTCAAATAAATTATTCGTTTTCAGTACATTCGAATAATCAATTTATAAAGCTTGCCGAATTATTTCTGAATTCTAAAGTTATCACTATGCTTTTGTGAAAGCTGGCAGCAAACTCCTTGCATGATTGTGTGGCTATAAACTTAACGCCATAGAAGATCAGATCTATCTTAAAGTTCAGTGACCTGTGGAGAGATAAGATAACTAATCTTATCATTATCCTAAATTCTTAATCAAATTAAGTCTAAAATTGCTACTGCTGGATTATAATTATAATTGTAATTGTGACATTATTCCATCCCAATTCCCACATGCTGTTAATTCCACCACTTGGTAATTGGCGTCATCTCAAATTGCACCAATTTAATTATTGGATAATTTTAATTTGACAAATTCTATTTGCTCATTTCAGATAATATATATAGTCTCAGATCAATCTGATTGTAAATTTTGTTTTAATGTTTCTTATATGTCTGTAACGCACTAACTTATATTTGGATCATTCAATATAAAATGATTAGTATAATATTATGAAACCGTCCAATGAAGTTCGTACCCAATTTCATTTAATAACAAATGATCTTTTATAAAACAGGTAAGGCAGCATGTTTTTTTATTTATTTCTATTGTTGCTTTTTTCTTCTTTGCTTTATTTTTTTCTTGTCTGTTTTTTATTTCTTTGATTTTGATCTTTTATAAATTTTTGACATTTTTAATGTCCATATTAATTAATGAAATCTGGAGGCTTGACCGCTTGACTTCCATATTTTTTTTAACAAATAAAAATAAACTTAAATAGGCTAGCTGTTAATCATAACTAGATATTTGTTTTTTAATTCATCGTTACAATAAAATCAAATACGAGCCTGACTTAATCGACTACTTTCCTAAGGTAAAATATATAGTTACAAGGTGGTAATTATTAACACCTTATTTGGATGGAGAGTAGCAGAAGGGATCGAGGGAATGGAAAGAAAAGAAATTTTTTTCTCGAATCGTGTTTGGTTGACAAAATAATGTCAGAAGTGAAGGGTACACGAGGTGAAAGGTTCAACTTTGTATAATTATAATCAATAGAATCAATTTATCTCCCAATTTGAAGTGTAACAGATGGAAAGAAATTTGTTGCAAATAATTTCAAAAAAAAATGACACAAATGCCCTATCATATTTCTTATCTATATAATCTTACCCAAGTTTATTTGTCACAAACCTACAACAACCGCCTTCTAAATTTTTCATTAACCTTCTAAATTTTAATGAACCAAATAAGAAATAAGACGAAAAGAAAAATGAAATTTATTTTTCCTTATTAATCAACCAAACACAAAGAGATTAAATATGTTAATCTTCCTTTTTATTTCATTTCATTCCCTTATATTTTTCAGTTCCCTTCCCTTTCTATACTTTCTATTCAAACAAGGTGTAAATAGCATGTATTAAGAGTGCACATATAAAAATAGAATCAGTGCTTTTAGGTTGTTGGCTTGTTGCTTTTATCTTCTTTTTTTTCTTCCATGCAGATTAGCATGGATGGAATTAATGATATAGTGTTAATATATTTGACTACCTTAATTTAATTATGCATGCTTATTGCACTGAGAAGGCCTCTCTCTCTTGTTTGTTATTTTTGTATCGGTAAAAATTGAAGTCACCATTTCACACATATTATCATTATCACTTTTCTATTGTACTCCAGAGTACTCTCAGGAAAAAAACATTGAAGTTTATAATATTCTGAATTTGGTCACTGCTCTATATTGAATTAATGCAGTGTTTCAACATGACAATTTTTTAATGCAGTTGTGTTGAGTGGGAAATAAATTAGCTGAAATTCCGAGATCGGGTACTGTTTACTCCGAAATCCCTGCAATTTGAAATCCAGCTATCGAATTTTTTTCGAGAACGCATCTCGAAACAGCTGATTTTTCCTTGCTCGCATCTCGGAACAGTTCGACGGCTGGATTCGGATTGCAGAAATTTCATGATGAACAGTACCGACTTCGGATTTCAGCAGATTCGGATCCGTGTTGAGTGTTGACTAGATATTGCAGAAGACAATTCAAAAATATCTTCTTTTTCTCTTGATGATAAAATGGGGCAGTGTCTTTGTATTTTATTATTATTATTTAATGTCGTTGCCGTACACAGAAAATGCAAGTTAAAGATAAAGACTTTGGATCTATATATTAATTAAAACTATGGTTGGTTATTGGATAAGTAATGTGAAGAAGAAAATTAAGGAAGCATCGCAAGGATGGATGTCACTTATTGAAGATACTATACCACTAGACTGTATTTCTCCTGGCTTGGAGGTGGTACTGTACCAATCTCCACCTAATGCTGATACCAATGATGAATGAAAGAACAAGCCCTTTCTGAATTTTTTGTCCTTAGCTTTATCCTTAGTCCATTACTTAGCGGCTTAGTACTAACAAATTTAGTTTACTTTTGGAATTTAGCTATATCTAGAAGTTGAATAATCTGTTATTTAATTACATGGTTGTTTTGTGAATGTTCTATATGCTTTCCTGAGAGGGCAACCCAGAAAGTTGTTCTCCTGATTGACAACTGGTACCTGCAATTAATTATTTCATAAATAAAATGGGCTTTTAGTCTCTTTTTAAAAAAAGAAGAAGATAAAGACTTTGGAGATGATGAAAAGAGCATGAATTTGTCCCTATTAGCACAGTAAATGATCTAATCCAGTTTAGTCAAGAGTGTTGTTACTTGTTTCAGAGTTGTACCTTCACAAAAGATATTTTTCTTGGAATTATTTATTTATTTATTTTGGTCTAAACCTAGATACTTTTGAGAGAAGGAATGATGTTTATTCAATATTTTACAATCCATGTTTTCCTTTTTTTTTGTTCCTTCTCAAGTGCTTTGAAAGGCAGTGATTTAACCCTTTGAAGAAATGAAACACAGGATTTTTAAAAATTGCATTTAATAATTCTATCTCTTTCTTTTCCTTCAGGCTACTTGTAATTTTTGGAAATCATGATTGAATTTGGTGAAATAATCTAGTAAAACAATAAACCAATAACAAAATAAATTCCATTAGACTTGATGCTTGCATAGAGTGAAAAAAAAGAAAAAAAAAAGCACACAAGTTAAACATGACAACTACTTAAACAAATTAATCTTATTCATCATATATACACATTACAAAAAAAATACTAGTACAAATCAATTTTATTTGGTGGCCGTGTGAGAATTTCTCAGTATGTTTCTGTTGATGAAGAAGTCTTCGATGCCGGTTCGTTCTTTTTCAGAGTTATCCTTGCTTTCAAGTACAGTTAGTAGAGTCTTAATTCCCAAACTAAATTAAAAAAAATCAAGTTATTTATATTTTTTTTTTCAAAATAGACAAAATTTTACGAGATACATGAACGTTGATACATTTATTGTACTGTTAATTATAATTGCGACATGATTTTCCATGATCCGCAAAAGGTGATTGCGAAAGGTTTTCTTAATTTTTTTGACGATTATAAAATATAGTGTGAATTGAAACAATAACATGATACACAAGCACTATAAAATGTCTTTTACATAGATCTTATAAATGTGGAATTTAAAAAAAATATACATCATCTCCAATTTATATTTTAATATAGTAAAGAATAATAAAACTAAGAATAATGAAAAGAAAAGAAAATATAAAATATCATAATACCTTTCTAGAAATGGAGAACCTGAAAAATATTGAATTCCTAGACCATCCATGCTAAATTGTATCCAGAAAAGACTTCTAACATAATTATTTTTTAGAAGCATATTGATATTTGTATGAGAAAGTGTGGAGTGTCTTGGGAGACATCAAGTAGGATATTTATAGATTGTGACAAGGATAACTCCTTATTTAATTTCATTGTGGGACTAACCAAAATATTATGTTTAGTCGTCAAATATAAAATATTATATAATTGTATACACCAGATTTTGTTCAATGTACCAAATTTTTTAAAAGAATCAAATAGAAACATTTTTACCTTTTTTATATTAGATTGAGTTAAAACTTTCTACTTTACCTTTTTTTAATTATTTGTCTAGTAACATTCTTTTTTTTTTTTTTTGGAAAGGAGTTGTGTAATGTAGGCTGCGTTGAAATTCAGAATTTCAGGTCATAGTTCAATTAAATAGAAAATTTATAAATAATAATAGTTGACCCAACAAAATTCTAAATATCCAGGCCCACATAAACCCACGAAGAGTAATTGGCCTGCCTGGGGAATTGGTTGGGCCCAATTTTATATAAGAAAGGAACAACAGTGGGCCTTAGATAGATGGGCTTCAATCCTATAAAATTAAAGCAGGGTACCGTTATGGAAGGGACAATCTTCTGGCTAAATAAAATACAAGGTACATCCTATAATTATCCAAATCAATACATTTAATATTTGAACAAGACAAAGGCATTACGAGCATGAAATTTACTAAAGCATGCAAACTTACTTGTTGATAACAACATAACGAAATAATGTTTCAACTTTTAAAAGAAAAAAAGAAAGATAATAGGTTCTATTTGGGTGAGCGAATTTTAAGTTTATTGTAAGATCATACTTTTGTGGTGATCACCTAGAATGCAGCAACCGCATCAATTAATTCACAGTTTTTCTATTTGACTACAGGATTAGTTCCCTTTGAGGAATAGAAATTGTACCGTTACCAGTAAATCTTTGGCTGGCACAGAAGCTAATTTTGTACCAGAATACTCAAGTAACTTTCTGAAAGGTATATTAAAAGTGTATGGTTGAGCAATATATTATTTTACTCAATATTAAACAATATATTTGGATACTCAAGTAACTCATGAAACAAAAAAAATGTTATTTACTCAATATTAAACAATATATTATTTTATTTTTGCATTTTTTACGAAAATAATTGTTTGTGTATGGTTGAGCTCATTTTCGCACAAATGCCTCCTCCGTTTACACTGTTAATTTGGATTTTTATCGCATTGTGTATGATATACAGTGTATGATTAACGTTTTTGTAGTGGTGTCTGGCAGAGGTCCGAATTAACCCAACTCAGTTCATTATGCAATGTTTATTTGCTGATCCTAAATTGTCATAAATTTGTTTTTCATAAATACGGTAATTTATATACGGGTTTTGCTTTATATAAAACTTAGTTAATCTAAATAATTGTAAATTTGTAATATATATTGCATGTAAGAACTTGTTTGTTAAGGTCAGATGCATCTATAAAGTTAGTACCAAAATTGACATCATGAACACGTACATCATGAGAACCCATTTCCTATGACATGTAAAAATTCTCGGTAAATTACATATGTTGAGAAAGAAATAATATCAGACTTCTTGAGTTTCTATAAAGCACAGCAAATTTTCGATTAAAAATGTTGAACAGCAATACTAACATGTGGTAAAAACATTGATCAAGGAACCTACCAAAATTTACAAGGCAGAGAATAAACTTAGATGAACAATTCTAATATGTGGCGTCGTTTTTAGAGAACTCGATCAATAGAAAAAATGATACATAAAAAGTAAATCAGAAAACATGTAAGCAAAAAAATAAAAAAAATAAACAACCCTAGCTGGCCCGGTGTATATTTAACGCGAGGCCTCCTATGTCTTCTCGGCGATGCTTTCTTGGCCTCCTCTTGACCTGTTGTGATGACAGCCTCAGATCCATGTCGGGTGGCAAACCCAAATGTGAAGGCTCGATTGGTATGTGAAAATCCGCCGCGTGTTTGTCTTGCGTGACCAAATTGGAAATACATTTGGTTTAACACAAAATTGTGATTTGAATTTAAATTTCAATTGTTATGAATATTATACCTGTACAAAATCTGTCTGACAGGGATGCGGGTCTATGTTAGTTGCAGCATCCAGTCACCTCTGAGGAGGCCGATGAAGGGACAACATATGTTCTTTGCATCCTCGGCTCGAATTGTCATGACTCCACCGCCGGGCCGGGGCACACGACAAGAGGGGCACCCTCGCATCCATCCTTCGTTCCGTCAACCTATGTCGCAACAAAAATAACAAATAGAAACAATACGGAATAAGCTACAAAGCTCAGTAACTGATTATTTAACGACGCGCTTCTCTATAATTGGCTTATTTAAACAACAATTCAAACAGACTGGATTAATCCACACAAAATTCAAATCAAATTATGCCTGCATATTTAATAATGATAGCACCTGGGTCTAGATTATCAGTAAAACAAGTCACACAATATTCACACATTTGGAATGTCTGCCACAGACAATTCCCGCATTCACAGTACACACAATCTCATCAGTTCACAATCAAATTTGAACCTCAGACCCGCTATCACATTAAATATGCCCTCATAATCCAACACCCAATTCAAAATCTAATTCAACCAAACAAAATGAAAACACAGATTATAGAGAAGTCCGGTTACCTGTTAGCGATTAACTCAGAATTCCAAATAGAACTGCAAGAACTGTTCAGAATCAATATGACGTAGTCATAATTCCAATCATATATGAAATTGAATACTAATCAATATCTAAATCTTTTACCTAACTATTTATCATTTTCTCTCATCTCTTTCGGTTTCAGTTTTCATTTTTCACCTTTTTATTTCTATTCTTAATTAATTAAAAGAGATAGGGAAGCTTTTTAAAAAAAATGATGGCGGTCATAAATTTACATGCACGAAGCCACATGGCTCGAATGCCACGGTAGTTTTTTTTTATAGAGTTTTGCATTTTTATATTTAGACCTTCATATTTTCCAATATCATAAATAAGTCCAAATAAATATTAGAATATTTATAAAAATTACCGGGTGTTACACGAATGCAGCGTACTTCATGCTTCCGGCGCAAGTGTTTATTTTTTTGTACTTCATGCTTCATGCTTCCGGGGGTGTTACACAACTATCTTGCCTATCGACCTCCACCCGTTCCTGACTGTCAATTTGATGCCCCAAGCAGACTCTTTATATATATATAGCACGTAGAACATGTAAAATGTATCAATATAAAATTCATTGTCACAGAACTACAAATTGTTTTGTACTTCCATTTAATTCAAAATTATTTAAAATGCTTACCATGCACGTGAATAGCATTGATCTAAGTTCACGGTCATTTATAAGTTGGCAGTTCATACTATATGTCCCCATGCCAGCACAACTGGTAAATCTTTGACTAATCCTTGTTACTGGTGAATCTCCATCTCATATAGCATTAATTATCCTAGCAAATAGCAAATCTACAAGGTAGAGAACAAATTTATATGAAGAAACTAACAGTGTACTGTATAATTAACTTATTGTCGCAAGTAAATATCTACAGATGTATGTACATATCAAAATACAGAAAAGGAACACTTTAAGATAAATTACCAGAGTGAAGTCAATCAATTATTACTCCATCTATAATTAACTCCATCCATCTAAGATTTGCTCCAAAAAGATCAAAACTCGAGTTTCTGTTAAGGAAAACATATCAGCAAACTAACAAATGAATGGGACAAACATGAATTTTTCTAGAACAATTATATTAATGACAAAACGTACCGATGTTACCAATGCTTCAGTCCCTACAGTTGATGGGATCACTAATTGGTCAGTCACTCAATATCTATCCGCCAGACGTGGGAAATCTTTGGCCAATCCTCCCCATGAGGTTCTTGGCATCGTTTACTGAATAGAGGGCAATTAGATATTCTTAGATTCCACAGAGACTTTGGCAAAACTGGAAGCGATGCAATGGCAGAGCAGGATGCCAAGTGGAGTAATTGCATGGTATCAGGCATGTCAGGCAATGATAGCAACTCATGACAAAACCACAAATTTATTCTTCTCAGTGAGGAGAGGTTCTTCATAGAACATGGCAAAGCTTGAACCTTACAATCACTTAGGTACAAGTTATGCAGTGAGGTGAGGCACCCAAATTCATCTTCGTTGAAGAATGCTTCGTTTGATCCACTAATTCTCAAACTCTCCAAATTAAGCAGTTCACCCCTCGAGGGCAACTCACCAAGCATGCTAAAGCTGTTAATTTCAATCTCCTTCAAGGATGCCCATGACATATTACAACTGGAGAAGTTTTTCTGCAAGGCGAAGCATTTCTCAACTGTCAGCCTCTCTAAGACCGGTGTGTCTGAGTAAATCAGTTCGAGCTCACGACAGTTACTTATCACTAGCTTTTTTAGTGATGAAAGATTTATTGATTTTAGTTGTTCACAGTTACTGAAATTGGCACGAGAAAGTGACTGCAAATCTATAACTTGAAAGTGTCTAATAGAATAACAGTCGCCGATTCCTACAGATTCCAGTGAAGATGGAAGAGTGCCCCTGCCTCCTCCTGGAATCTCTAAGCAAGGGCAGTCCCATATTGATAGGTCTTTTATTGAGACAAGAGCATGTAGACCTCCAAGAGAAATTAAATAGTCACACCTACCAATACTTAGGCGATTGAGCAACACCAGTTGACATAAGACCTCTTTTGGAGGGAGGACTGTGATTGTTCTTATGTCACCCAAATGGAGGGACTTGAGGCAAGTGAGCTGTGCAAGGCAATGCATTAAAGCCTCGTCAGTAATGTAACAGGAAGATATGCTCAAATTTTCAAGGCCTGATGGTACGACCAAAGGGTACTTCTCTTTCTTGCTATAAATATACTCCATTCTCAGTTTTATTAATTGGAGATGTGCCTCCCAGATACCGTCTCCGGTTATCTCAGCTCTTTCTATGTTCATGGCAAGCATTCTCATATCATTTACTTTGCCATGGCTCTCCCTTTCCATTAAACTCCTTAGCTCTGAGCACTCAATCAATAATTTCCTCCTTGCACGATACTTTGTATCCGGTATGGTTTCAAGAATAAATTTAAATTGACAATCTTGCATTGCCTTCAGAAGCCTTGCTTCATAGTCACCTTTTTGAAGTTCTTCCTCAGAGATGAACACGAGAGACCCACACTCTCTTATTCTTAGTCTCTTAAGGCTCGAAGGAAACACAGGGAGTTTTGTTATCTTGGGGAGTTCTTCTATGATTATTGTGCCCAAACATGGAAACAAGGTGTTGATAGGTGGAAGGACTTCCAAGGAAGGACATCTCTTCAGTGTCAGAGATATCAAATTATTATGGGATCCTTGTTGAAACATCCAAGAGGGTAGAATTGGTGACTTGTAGCCATCTATTTCTAAATCTTTTAGATTTGAATGTGGTTCAAGGCCCTCAAGGACTTCTAAGTGTGCATTCAAGTTTCCAACCATAGCATCATCATCACTCCATGCAAGTGAAAGATGCTCAAGATGTTTCTTATTCTTCAGATGGGCTTCGGTGGCTTCCCCCCTATTTTTTATATTCTTCAAATCAAGAATTTCCAACGACCCTCTGATCTCATTTAGGTGCTTCAGTTGTGAAATTTCGGACCCTTCCTCATTCTTCACACTGAAACGGTGTAAGTTTTGAAGAGAGGTTAATTTGCCTATTTCAGGGAGTGTTGAGGTTTCCTCTCCCAAAAAACAATCTAAGTGTCGTAAATTGACAAGTTTGTTTAGGCCTCTTGGTAAATGAGTAATCTTGGGATTCAGCCGTAATGTTTGCAAGTTGTAAAGGTTATGTACTGATTTTGGTAACTCCTCTACTTTTGTTTTAGAAAGACACAAGTAGCGTAAAAGCACTAATTCTCCCACAGAGTTTGGAAGTTTTTTAATGGTGCAATAGCAGAATTCCAGTACACGAAGTTTTGAGAACTTTTCTATCTTCTTTAGAAAAGAATTTGTAACATCATCCCAAACCGGGTCAATAAAGATAACAGTACGCAGGTTCTTTAGTTTTTCAACACTTGTGATATATTCATTGAAGCTTTCACCCTGAATGGATAAATGGCGAGCAACTAAAGGGATTTCTCTTAAATTACCGTCTTCTATTCTGAAACAATCGTCCCTGGAAACTCTTTCAGCTAGATCATGGAACAAATCATGCATGCCAATGAAACCATATTCTTCTTTTTGAAAGAAAAAGACAGATAACAACTCCTGAAAATAATCATCCCCTACATCCTCCATCCTTCTTGTACTAGAATGAATAAAACCTTCAGCTACCCAGAGCAAAATCAGGTCTCTCTTGTTAAACCGATAACCTTTCGGAAATATGGCACAATAGGAGAAGCACCGCTGGATCGGTGCATCTAGGTTTTGGTAACTCCATAAAAGTGATTGCATTGTATCAGTTAACATGTCTCTTTCCAAGGTATCTCTCCAGAACCACTCATTCAAATTTTTACATAGACGACTGCCAACTGCTTTTGCTGCTAAAGGAGATCTGCTTAGCTTCTTGGCAATTTGCTTCCCTATTCTTTCTAGAGACTCTAGCGAGTGAGTACTATTTGGTTCTAAACCACCAAAAGCATGATGCATAAAAAGTGAGAAAAAATGATTCTCCTCAAGGTTTTTTAGAGGCATAATCTTTTGGGGGAGCAACGCACATGGCATCTTTTCGGTACGGCTTGTTACAAGAATTTTGCTGCCCCTCTTTACACTTGCCAAAAGAGCAACAAATTGCTCCCATTTCTGCTCATTTATTGTTTCATCCCACCAAACATCGTCCATTACAACCAGAATCTTCTTTAAATTAATCGAATCAATGAGAAAATCTTGCAGGACATCAAAATTATCTAAACACGGGCACTCTTTTTTTGAGGCACCTTCTACCAAGATCCGTGTATGATGAAAGAGATCAAGTCCACGGGTCATAGAAAGCCATATTCTAAGATCGAATTCGGCAGTTACTCTTTCATGTTTGTAAAATAACTGGGCAAGGGTAGTTTTACCTGCCCCTCCAACACCAACAATAGAATAAACCGAGTAACTCCTAACTTGACTGGACTCAGGTTCAAAAGTTACCGGCTCCAATAATTCTTGTAATAGATAGTCACAATCAGCATCTCGCCCGATGATACATAGCGGAGGTATGGAGGTTGTCACCATGGGTTCTTTAATTGAGTTATTGGGATTAATTTTGACTTGCCTCTCTAACAAATCACGAAAATCCTTCGCCTCCAAAGCAATCTTTTCTAGTTTGTCGAGGCATTGTTTTAGGTTTTTCTCTTCAGTGGATAGGATATTCAAGCTGCTACTGAGCTTGTTTGAAATTTTCTTCATTGTGGTTCCATCATTCTTTACCTTATTAAAAAATTTAAGCAAATTTCAATTAGCATTTACGATGTATAAAAATTGAAAAAAATACAAATGGCCCATATTGAAATTAAAAAAGGTCTGAATCATTTTAGCATGCTGTGAGGGTTACTCACCAGTCCAGAACTCAGGACCCCTAATGGCCCATATTGAACTGTTAACAGGCCCCCAATATCCTCTTAAAATTTTTTGACACGGAACTAGAGAACTAAATTTCATAGTTCGCAAAATCGGAATCGGAATCGGAATTGGTCACTTGAACATGGAATCAGAATCGGGTGAATCAACTTTGTTGTTATAATACAGTAGCTTATTTAAATAACTTATATGAAATATCTTATTCAGGATTTTTGATATTCAATTTATATATACAAGTGATGAATTTCTAATATAAATAAAATAATATATAAAGGCGTATCGTATCCGAGATTTTTGAAAATTGCCGTATCTCCGTATCCATATCGTATCCGATACGATACCCGTACCCGTATCCATGCAACATAGAGTTCGACCAGCCATGAAAAAAAAGGGCAGAATCGGCTCATTTCCTTCAAATCGATATGAAATCGTGAGAATCAGTCCGATTCGGACAAAAACTCGGCCGATTCCTGTCCAATTTCACCGATTCCGCTGATTTTCATCGCAAAACTCGCCCAACCGCGTAACTCGATAAAAAATTAGCTCGGCTTGGTCTGATTCCGGTCCAACTCGGCCGATTCCGATCTGACTCGGCCGAGTTTGCAGACTATGCTAAATTGTGTAACTAATTGTTGTCCATAAGTGGCATATATATATATATTTCTTTATTTTACTATATTCCATTTGTAAATATTAAGAAAAAAATAAATAATAGCACGTACTCTAATTTACTGGTTGTGGAAAGTACCTTTTGTTGGAGAAGTCGGAACTTGTACAAGTCGAGCGCATCCTCTGCCTCATACATGGCATCCTTCAGTCGTCTCAGCCACTTCTCCATGTTGCTCTTGTAGCCGTGCTTCTCAGCTGCGTCGATCACCTCTTGTAATTGAGGAAGGATGGTAGCCTCCAACTTGTCAATCCGAGCAGCCATGTCCATCCCGAGGTAGGAGAAGCCCTCGTTGAGGAGCTTGCTGATGATTGGAGATGCCACCCATTTTGCGATGGACAGTGCCAACGCCTCTGCCATTGGAGTACAATTAATGTTAGGTTTTTTCTTCTTTTCTTTCAATTGGCAAGAGAGAGAGAGAGAGAGAGAGAGAGAGAGAGAGAGAGATAGGAGGTTGGGAAGCAAGGTGAGAGATTATGAGAAGAAAAAGAGGTGACTGTAAGTCGATTGACTATTGAGCCGATTAGGAATGGACTAGTGGGTGAAGTGCTTGCATAAAAATGTAAATAATAATATTTGTTTCAAGGTGTGTGTATGAATAATTGTGGTGTATAATATACTTGATTGACTATTTTATAAGGGTCCGACTAATTGTCCCCAAGCTTCAATCCCCAGTTTTTTTCCAAAAAAATTGTCATTTGACTTGCGCGAATACTGTAAAACTCTGCAACCAATACTGTAACTTCAACGACAGATCATGTATAATAAGAAGTTTAAAATTCCAACAATCCAAGTTAGTTGGAAGTGGTCCCCAAGTTAGTTGCAAACAGTTAGCAACTTGCAAAGCCACTGTACTTCCGGCTGTACTTGAAAAACTGACGGCTTCTAGAAGGTTTCAAAAACAAACCTAAAATTGTGCCAAATTAATTTTTTTGCATCAAAATTAATTTTTTTTTTTCGATATTAAAATTTAAATTTTATTTTTATTTTTTTCGTATTTCTCTTTTTTCTTCAATTATTAATATTTGTATATCGATCTATATCATGTAAAATAACGCTTACATACTGTAAAATTAGCAGATGTAAACTATAAAACTGACATATGTTAATAGCAAAATATAAAACTGACATATATTAATCACAAAATAAACTGACATACTGTAAAATTAGCAGATGCAAACTATAAAACTGACATATATTAATCACAAAATAAACTGTTCAAAACCATAAACTATAACAATCAACTATAAGATGTCACCACCCATAACTGTTACCACCCATAATTGTTACCACTGATACATCAATACAAACATGGCTTCTTCACTTCATAACATACTGTAACATCATACTGTTCACAAGCACAGAGAAAAATTCAACAAAAAAACATGGCTAATACATCAATACAAACATGGCTTCTTCACTTCATAACCCTCTGGTGCACATTATTCGGATGAGTGAGAAGTTTCATCGCTAGAACCACACGTTCTTTTGATATATCATCTTGCAAAAAAAAAAAAAAATAAGTAAGGTTAAAAATTGGAGTTATGAACCATTAGCAGATGCAAACAATCAAAGCAACATACTGCAAAATTGTTATATGTATCCTGCAAAATTGTTGATGTATCCTGTGAAATTTATCATGTAAAATTGCACAGAAAAATAATACTGTAACCAAAGTGAATCACAGTAAAAACTGTCTAATACATAATTTGCATCTGCTAATTTAACAGTATTGAAGGCTTATTTTACATGATATAGATCCATATATAAATATTAATAATTGTTATATGTACCCTGTAAACTTGTCCTATGTATCATGTAAAATTATTATATGTATCCTGTAAAATTGCACATATGCTGTAAACTAAAGTAAATACCGTAACTCCAGTGACTCATAGTAAAAACTGTCTAATACATAATTTGCATTTTCCAAATTTACAGTATTCAAGGCTTATTTTACATGATATAGATCCATATATAAATATTAATAATTGATATATGTATCCTGCAAAATTATTATATGTATCATGTAAAAATGTACTATGTATGCTGTAAAATTGTTATATGTATCCTGTAAAATTGCACATATCCTGTAAACTAAAGTGAATACTGTAACCCAAGTAAAAACTGTCTAATACATCCTGTCAAATGCTGTTTATGAGTACAACTGTTAAACAGATGCTGTAACTATGATTAACCAAAGTGAATACTATAAACTGTTGCACATATCCTGTAAAATTGTTATATGTATCCTATAAATTACATACTGTGATAAACTTATACAACCATACTGTAAATTTGTTACATGAATCTTGTGAAATCAATGTATCCATAATGTAAATTGTTACATATATCCAACGAGATAAATCCTATAAAATATTGTATAGATCATGTAAATCTATTAGATAGATCCTGTAAATAGATGTTGTAAACTAAAATTTTCAAATATTGATCGAGAGAAGCGCGATTTGGTCGAGACAGTGGTGATCACCAGAGAAATCGAGAAAGTATACAGATTGTCGATTTGAAGAAAAAAACCAAAATCAGCATATCGACAATTGGTGTCAAAAATCAAAATAGTGGAAAATCATAATCTAAATTTGACGAAATATTAATTAAAAAAGTAAAAACCCTAGATCCTTCGAAAAAATCGAATCAATGACAAATAAAATCTGAGAAAATCAATCAATCATAACTAGACCAAAATTTGAGATGCAATATCGCGATTGTATGATTTTGAGGGTTGCAATTGAAGGAAAATCGAAGCCGTGATCTGAAATCAAAACTACTTCGATATTCAAGAAAATTGAGGTCTGAAATCAAAACCTGTAGCGTGACACCACCGTTGTCTTCTTCGTCGTTCAAGTGGTCCAGTACTTCGTCGCCGTCGCTACCGTCGACATGTAACTTTCTTTTTGTTCACCGTCGCGCGTCACTGTCGCTGCCGTCGCGTCACTGTCGTTGTCGTCGCTGCCATCGCGGCCGTCACTGCTGTCGCGGCCGTCGCGGATCGGATTTAACATTTGGTATTTGAGAATTTGAGAATTTGAGAGAAATGAGAGACTTGAGAATGGGATTTAACATTTGGTAATTATTTGACGGGGAGTCGCGACTGAAATGAGAATGAGATTTTTTATGTTGGACCGACAGTTAAAAGACAGTTAAAAGTTTATCCAAAACATCCGGGGATTTTCCGGGGATTGATAAGAGGGGATTAATACCTTTTCTCATTTTATAATATGTAAAGCACAAGGGTCTTCTATAAAAAATATATGAGTACACACACCTTTTTGAATTTGAGTACTAGCAGTCTAGCAGTATTCTTTGATGAAACACGCACATGCAGTTCTTTGTTGCTTATTGAAAGCAAGGGCCGTTCTCTGCATCATAATTCACAGGCCTTCTTTGTTGCTACAGCATCATGGTGTCCTCTTCCGCTAACACCATAAATATATTATTTCATGAAAGGACTGCTGTTTATTATTATGCGGTCATTAGCAAGTATTTAATTTGATTTTTCCTTTCTAAGTCAATCTACAAATCAGACTCAGCAACTGGTAACTTGGAAGGATATTATTTTTTTATGGGTAATAAAAACAGAATTCTGCTAGTAGTAAATACCATTAAATGCAGTGGTACATAGCTAAACTTTTTCCATGGTTTTCCCCATCAACCATTAATGCCATTAATGGCAATCCACTATCACAAACGACTACAAATTAGATACAAACTCAGAATTATCAACGCATCATTAATTGCAACACTTCTTCCTCAACTACCTCATTTATGGCAAAAGGAAAACCCAACCCGTTGCCATCAATGCCTAATAACTCATCAACTACACCCACCAATCAGAACCATACCACAACCACTAATCAGAACCATACCAATGCGCATATTACCTCCTACTCACAAGCCATCAGATCTCCTATCCCACAAACAACACCACATCACTTGATCAACTCCCCTCCAATGCGCATAGGGATCTGAGGCAAAATGTAGATAAGGATCTGTCAGACTCAATTCCCTCCAACAAATGAGCATAGCGTCTTGGGAAACATCAGGTAGGATATTTATAAATTGTGACAAGGATAACACATTATTTAATTTCATTGTGGGACAAAGGAAAGAAAAAATCCACCAGATCAATATTATGTTTAGTGGTGAAATATAATTTTCTATTATTATATATATAATTGCATACATCAGATCTTGTTCAATGTGACAAATCTTTCAAAATATTCAGATAGAAACATTTTAGTAAAATACAATTTTACTTTTTTTTTTATATTAAATTGGGTTAAAATTTTCTACTTTAGTTAAAAGCGTACATGTTAATTATTTGTCTAGTAATTAACATTCTTTGTTTTTCTTTTTTATTTGGAACGGAGTTATGTAATGTAGGCTGTGTTAAAATTCTAAATATCAGGTATAAATAATAATAGTGGGCCCAACAAAATCCTAAATATCCAGTCCCACATAATTGGTTCCCTTTCATAAAATTAGTGGGCCACCCAATTGGTTAATTGGGCCAAATGTTATATTAGAAAGGAACAAACAGTGGGCCTTAAATAGATGGGCTTCAGTCTTATAAAACCAAACAAGCAGATTCATTGGACAAAGAAAACAAGAACCATATGCCAAATTGTATTACTGCAACCATGTATAGTACGAGGACTCCAAATTTTGTACCAGAAAAACCAATTAACTTTCTGGAAAGTATAGTACCAGGACTAATATGGATCCCTTGTAACAAACACAGGCCATGTACCAGTTCTGATTTTAGATGAACAAGAAAAAACCACAACATTTATGCATGAGAACAGATTCAGTGTTTCTGTTATAATTTTTTCAATAAAATAAATTTGTTGGAAATTGCAAATGTTGGAAATTGATAACTGGATTGTGGAAATTTTATACGAGAGAGAGGAGTTTATAATCTTTAATATCCTTTTTTTATTCAAGAGGAGTACAAAGCCTTTTTGGAGTACAAAGCTTTTTGATATATCCTTCACCTCACACACGTTACACCTATATATACAAGTGTAAAGTCGGTTTACACAATTCTAGATTATACATGATACTCTAGATGCTTTTAAATATAAAATATTACAAAAGTATTTTCTAGGATATTCTATATTAACCGACTTTGCTATTACCGACTTTGATATGTCGGTTGACTATTTCTTGACTATTCTAGAATAGGATTAATTATTGGGCCTTGGGCATTATTAGGCCTTGGGCCTTCGGTGCTGTTAAATTCAACACTCCCCCTCAGCACCGACTTGATTCTCTTGAAATTTTTAATCGATTTTCCGTATCCTATATTATCTCCCCCTTGATATGAAATTCCGTATGGCTCCTTCACGTAAATTTCTTTATCAAGGTAGTTATTTTGAAATGTCGACCCAACGCCAAGTCGATATGATTGCCACTTCTCTAGCCTTCTCATCGGAGCATATTTCTCACAATAGTTGATGTCGGATTTTTGTATGAAGTCCTTTTTCATCAATCTTGCTTTGTAGTTTTTAATTTCTCCGCAAGAATTTAACTTTGTCTTGTAAATGACTTCACTATTTTTTGGTCGATTGGAAAGCTTCCGAATGTTGTTCTTCTCGATCATTTGCATTTTGTTCTTCATGGCTTTTATCCAATTTTCATGCTTCTCGGCCTCTTCAAAGCTTTGAGGTTCAACTATTGAAAAATTTGATGACTCGTAACTTTCAGGTAAAAATCTTACGTGCTTGGGGGATGACTCTGATATCGTAGATCCTTCTTTAGCTCTTCGACTAGCACTTGGGTTTGAACATATACTTGAAGTAGTGTTTGAACTTGATCCGTCTTGGCGTTGTGTATCACCTTTCTCTTGCGGCTCGATCACCTCATTTCTTAGCGCCAAATGCGGAGCGTAGCTTATGTGGAGTGGGAAGCTTCTAGAATTCTCCATTTGTATGCTTGCTATTATTTGATTTTTATTTCTTCGGTCGAAAATTTTGCAGCCTCCATCTTCAAAATGAACTGCATACCCGTTTTGCACTAATTGCCCCACGCTCAGTAAATTTTGTTTTAGGTCCGGAACCAGTAGTACATCTCGGATAAATTTCGGACCCATCTTCGTTTGTACGGCAATACTTCCTTTTCCTTTAGCTTGAACAATTGAGCCATTTCCCATGCGTACCTTTGTCTCATACGAAGTGTCGATGTGGTGAAATAATTCGCGATTTCCGGTCATGTGATTTGTGCAACCACTGTCAATGAACCAGATATCGCCTCTCTCTTCTTTCGCTAAGTGGCACGCATAGAAAATACTTTCTTGACTCTCATTTTCTTCTATGAAGTTTGCTCGGTCGCTAACTCTTGTTCTGCACATTCGTGCTATGTGGCCGACCTTCTTGCATTTGTTGCATCTCTTTGTTGACCAACATTCATATGTACTGTGGTTCGACCTTTTATGTATATCGCACCATAAATTTGAATAACTCGAACCTGGTGCTTTCTCCTTCTGCGCCGACTGCTTTTCTGCATCTTGTTGCGGATTGCCTTCTTCTTGGATATTTTGTTGACTCGTGGGGTTATATCGAGGTTTGAAGCTTATCTTGGAGTGAAATGCGTCTTCTACCAAATTTCCTTCGCGTTGGAGCTTTCTCTCTTCATGTGACTCCAGAGAGCTCATCAATTGTTGAATCGACAGCGTTGATAGATCTTTTGATTCTTCTATCGCAGTAACGATGTAATCGTACTTGTCGGTGAGGCTAATTAAAATTTTTTCCACTACCTTCTGATCTGAGATGTCTTCGCCATACTTCCGCATTTGATTTACAATTTCGATGACTCGCGAGAAGTACTCCTTGATTTTCTCCGACTCCTTCATTTGAAGGTTTTGAAATTGTCTTCTTAGTGTTTGCAGCTTCACTGCTTTCACCTTCTCGGAGCCTTCAAACTCCTCACTCAAAATTTCCCATGCCTTCTTGGATGTAGTTGCTCCACTTATTCGTGGAAATAGACTTTCGGCAACACCTTGTTGAATTAGAAACAAGGCCTTCGCATCGTTCATTTGTTCTTGTTTCTGCTCCGGCGTCAAAACTCCCGTAGTCGGCAGCGTAGAATCTTTATTGACTATATCCCACAATCCTTGCGAAAGCAGCAGCGTCCGCATCTTGATCTTCCACATGTCGTAGTTTTCTCCAATTAAGATGGGAACCGTCGATTGCGCCATGGTTGCGCCTCCTGAAGACATCGACTCGTGATGCTTCTTATATTTTACGAACGCTCTTGTCTACTTCGCTAACTTCTTATTCGATCCTTAACTTCTTAATCGAACCTGAATCGAACCTGAAGCTCTGATACCAAATGTTGGAAATTGCAAATGTTGGAAATTGATAACTGGATTGTGGAAATTTTATACGAGAGAGAGGAGTTTATAATCTTTAATATCCTTTTTTTATTCAAGAGGAGTACAAAGCCTTTTTGGAGTACAAAGCTTTTTTTTAATATATTTTCTCACGCCCACGTTACACCTATATATACAAGTGTAAAGTCGGTTTACACAATTCTAGATTATACATGATACTCAAAATCTAGATGCTTTCAAATATAAAATATTACAAAAGTATTTTCTAGGATATTCTATATTAACCGACTTTGCTATTACCGACTTTGATATGTCGGTTGACTATTTCTTGACTATTCTAGAATAGGATTAATTATTGGGCCTTGGGCATTATTAGGCCTTGGGCCTTCGGTGCTGTTAAATTCAACAAAATTAACTCAAGAAAATATGACAGCACTGTCAATGAGTATATATGCATCGTCTCAGCCTCTCAAACTCAGATATAGGCATCTCTCTGATCTGATCGGTGAATTAATCAATAATCTTTGAGATTCTGACAGAGCAGTATAGATACTACGTGGTGTAAAGATACACGTATCTAGAAACTTATTACAAAATTCATTTGAAATATAAATCATTGACTACAAATAGCAGGGAAGATCTCAGCCAATTGGACATGATCAAGGTATCTGGTTTCAAAAACTGATGGCGAATTAAGTCACTTTTGCGGTTTATGTGAAATAATATCTGAATTTGTATTTTCAATTGTCCTAATTAAGTCATGATGATATCTTATCAACCCAAAAAATTAATGGAATGTTAGTGTCAAGTGTCAACAAAGAACATCCCCATTAGTTTAGTTTTGCCAAAATAATTTTCTAATTTTTGCTCTATGTCTCGCACAACTCTGTTTCATACAAAGAAAATATTGGATGCTCTAAACTGCTCAAAAACAGAAACTATTTCTTTCGTTACAAATTCATCTCCTGCTTACATAATTAATATACTTAATTAAAAATCTATTTTTAGACATCCACTACCTCCACAAAGTTCTACAATTGATACATGCTGCCTTATTAATTTTGCTAAATATAGATATAAGGTAACACATCATGATTTTAAGTACTAATATTAGAAACTGATAATCATAGCAACTTTGATCAATTTTTAACAAGGCCAGGCTCATGAGGCAGAGATGATACTGCGTGAAATGATCAACTCAGGTTTCGCTCCTGATGAGGTTACATATACTATGGTGATCGGTGCATTTTGTAGCAAAGGCGAGGTTAAAAAGATGCAAAGGAGATGCCTTATATTGGGTTTATGTAAGATTGGTCAAATGAGAAATGCTGAAATGCTACTAGATGCTATGCTAGATGTTGGGGTTAAACCAGATGATATCACATACAATATTTTGTTAGAGAGGCATTCAAGGATGTTGAAAATTTCGGAAGGAGACAACAAAATAGAGAGAAGAAATTTGCTGCTGAAATTAACTTCTATTGCCCTCTTAGTTCGGATACAAAGTACATCTGAATTTATAGCTAAACATTAATCTAAATAAGGAATCCACTAACCCTACTACATGCTATTTCTGCCTAGTGTAAATAAGGAAACCATATTCTCCACTAACTCAACTAAATATAGAAATACTAACTCTAGAACACATGACAAATACAGACTTCTAATTTTGGAGAAATTCTAACCCACTAACTTCGGCAGCCATCTTAATTAGGTGTGTTAATTTTGAATCAACTTCCAACACTCCCCCTTGATTCAAAATAGGTTACTCCAAGCTTCAACATCATCTTCTTCTTCTGAGTCATCATTCCAGATCTTCACATCCCAATTGTCATCCTCCTATGTCGGTTTCACCTCTTCTATCTGCTCCTTAGCCTCTTCGATATATCTGCTACCTAAGATTGTGACTCGCCTGATTCATCATCCACTGTGGATTCTTCCACATCATTATTAGCCTCCATGACCTCCTTTTCAACCACCTTGGGCCTCTCTTTAACCTCAGTTGTACCAGAACTTGTACTGCCCAACCCTCAGCACTTTGTGCAAGGAACTTCCATCTCATAGCTTCCAATTTTCTCTGCTCCTCCTTTTGTTTCCCAGTTAGAAGCTTGCCCTCTAGCATCTTCTTCAATTGCTTCTCCTTTTCTTTCTCCTTCTTTCTTGTCTTTGCCTCCTCAGCTGGCAATGCACCATATACCATTTCTTGCACTGACACATTGGTCTTCTTTACTTTCTTCTTAGACTCTGATCACTCAAAAGAGAGCGATGTTTCTTTTAATATTTATAAACTCGGAAATGCTATCGGTTCGGACTGCAAGCACATAATCCTATTGAGTAGTATATTCGAGGTTGATCCACAGAGAATATTAGTTCAGAGTTTTGAGCGATCAAATTACAATCTTTTGAAAGGCTAGACGAAATTTGAAAATTGAGAGTTGTTATTGTGATCAATGTAAATTATGAAGTAATTAAAAGTAATTAAAATAAAGATAGAGATGAGAATTTCTAGGATTTCGGCACACCATTGTTACTCAATCCGCTTTGATAATATATTCTTGTCGAGTCTGATTTCCTGTTGTTGTTTTATGAAAGACACCACATAGGTCACTGCGAGTTATGTTACGCAAGAATGACATACCTTTCATCGAGATTCTACATAGGACACTGCGAGTTACTTTACGCAAATGACCGATCTCTTAAATACACAAGTTACTACACAGATCACTACGATTTACCTTACGCAAATGATGGAACTTGGTTCGCGTTTTGTTGTTCTGGTTTATGGCTTCCCCGCTAAGGTTTTCTTCACATAAACCTAATAGATCTCAACGAGGCTAATCCGTACAAATAGTTTCTCTTACCATTAAAGCACTGTCACTACCCTAACGGATTAAACTAGACCATCGAAGTTAGATGAAGAGATAGTAAATCACAAAATCATTTCGATTAAACAACAAGAAATTATAATCAACAGAAAATATATATATATCAAAACATCAAGAGTAACAAGGTTTACTGCCTAGCCCTAAGAAAATGAACTTAGCCGTGGAACGGCATGGTTACAATCACTCATCTCTTCTCTCTTTAATCAAATCTAACCCTAATTACGAAGATGAGTTCTTCTTCTGCCCAGGGGCCCTATATAGGAGTGGAGGGACGTCTGGTGGTTGAGTAGGGGCTAAGGAACTGATCTGGATACAGCTGTCGGCAGTTATTCCCCAAGAGGCGCATTCGGTTACGGTCCGTATCAGGTGATACGATCCTATTAAGACCTTGTCGCTGAGGGTTTTATTGTGTATCACACTATCTCCTGGTCTGTAATAGGCTTGGTCCGTATTAGGCAATACGGACCGTAACAGAGACTTCGTTGATAAGCGTCGCTGATCCGATTGACCCGATTCTTGCTCCATTTGGTGTAAAATAGTCCCAAAACCTGTTTTCTGTAATAAAACATAAAGAATGGTGACAGTAGCCTTTTTCTCTAATAAATTAAACATAAGTGCGAGAAAATATGCAAAACCTAAGCCAAAACCCTACGTAATTCATCATTATTTTGACTCTGATCAGACTCCACCTTGGTCTCGGTTTCCATCTGCACATACTTCTCATCAGATTCTGGGGCACCAATTTCACTCCCTGGAGCAGCAGCACCAGCATCTGCTTCAGGTTTGGAATCCTGCATGTTAACATCTGCTCTAGCTATGGCCTCTTTGGGTACTTCATTTAAGTTTGTGGTGGAAACAAGAACTTCAGTTTCCTCCTCTGTGATTGTTGGCTCTTGCTCAGGATTGACTTCTACAATATGTAGTCTCATCAAGGAAAGTCCCTTTTCTTCTTTCTCTGCCTCCATTTGTACAGGCTGGTCGAAACATGATTCTGCCATCCTCAGCACTTGTGTATCAGTAATGGTAACCAGATCCCCATCAGAATCCTTGTACTTGATCAGCACAGATTTTAATGAAGGAAACCTCTTCGTCACACCTCTCAACACCTTGAAACTACATTTTTCTGGCATCTGAGCCAGCCGTATATCATGGTTGTACACCAGCTTCAACGGCCTCTGACGAATGAGCCCTACATTCTTCACCTTGAGGGCTTTTTCACCAAACAAAAAATTTCTACTCACCATGATTTTGCCACTTTCTGGACTGCTGCCACCATTTTCTTTTATGTGCACTTCTACTGTGCCACTAGTGGAAAAACACACATCAGGATCGGTTAAATACGCACATCAGGAACGGACCTAGAGCCGATCCTGTTCCAGCCGATACAAATAGTCAATCTAAACTGTATTGGTTAAAGAACCGATCAAGTACAAACCAATCTGGATTGGTTAAATATAACAACCGATCCCGATTTGTTAGTATCTGGATCGGTTAAATGTATAACCCGATCCTGATTTTTCAGTATCTGCATTGGTTATATATATAACCGATCCCGATTTGTTAGTATCTGGATCGGTTGTAATTAATAACCGATCCCGACTAGTTAGTATCTGCATCGGTTAATTATATAACCGATCCCGATTTGTTAGTATCTAGATTGGTTGATTTTATTAACCGATCCCGACTAGTTAGTATTTAGATCGGTTAAATTAAATAACCGACCCCGCTTTCTTAGTATCGGGATCGGTTCTTAATTCAACCGATCATATATTTATTATCTGGCCAAATTAATAATTTTTTTTTAAATTACAATTTAACAATTGGATCGATTCTTTTGATTAACCGATCCTGATATTTATCAGGATCGGTTAAAGTTACCCGATCCAATATTCTGGCCAAATATATCAAATATTTTTTTAAATTATAACTACACAACTGGATCGGTTAACTAAACAACCGATCCAGATAACTATCAGGATCGGTTTTTAAACAAGGACCGATCCAGATTGTTGTTATTAGGATCGATTTATTATAAATAACCGATCCGAATAGTTAACAAGATCGGTGATAGATAAAGAACCGATCCTGTTTTGTTATTGTGTTTTAAAAAATATTATTTTATATTTGGCCAGCTTTCACTATATTTTGCTGGCCTATATAGGATATCACATGCATCAGGAATTATCACAAAAGACCTATCATATGCATCAGGAATTATCACAAATCGATACACATCCTAAATTATTACAAAAGTATCACGTTCATGCAAAATTTACACCATATCCCAGAATTAAGCTCCTAAATTATTACAAATTATCACATCCTAAATTGTTTTACTTTTTTGAATGAGTACCTCCTTTAAGAAAAAGTTACACCACAAGTTGCGAATCTCGTCGATTTTGTAATCCGGGTACCTAGTGGGAAAGTCCTGCATTTTTTAAATGATATAAGAGCACAATTAAATATGCATTTAATTATATTTGAAGCAACTATGCTTACTTTTGGAAAATATATAAATGTATATATACCTTTAATTTCGAAAAATCACGGAGGAAGCGATTTATTATGTCGTGCACGAACATCATGAGATAATATCCACATTCCCAACCGCCGGTTTGTTGTGGGCACTACATTACACATCAAGAGAGTTAAAAAATTAAACAATTTTTGCACATATAGATTTTCACCAATTTTAATTTGCATCTAGGTCCCTATAATCATATCATAACCAAATTTCACCATTTTTTACATCTAAGTCCCTCGTTTAACATCATCAACTTAGCAATTTACAAACAATAAGAGAAGTTAAAAAATAAGTACTTACCCTGCAATATGTAATCTTCAAATTAGGGCTTTTTCCAAATCCTCCAATAATCTGGTCCAATTGGTAGGGTCTGTTGAAAAAAATTGACATCCAATTCTAAGAAAAATATTAATGAAAAAAGATTTGGCAAATGAAAGTTTGAAAAGCATACATTTTGAGCGCATCAACGATCTTCGGGTAGTTTGGAACCGATTTCTTACCAACGGCCTTACCGAAACAATGGATATTGGAAGAATCGAACACGTACACGTGACTCTCTCTTGGCATAAGCACGACCAAGATCCAATGATCTCTGCATGTTAGGTTTGTATCATCTCACATTCTATAATTTCTACGAAATGAAAGAAACTTAATAAAATTAGAATATATATATAGCACTAACATCTGATGATACGGTATGAATATCAATTTCTTGTTCCGGTTTTTTTTAGTGCCTCCTTTATGTGTGCCTCGACGTATTGTTTTGATTGGGCATCACCGTCCAACAACAGGAATTTGTTTTTCATGGGGTCCATGAAACCAACACGCTCATCTTCTCGATGTTCATCCTTGTTGTATTTTTGAACATACCTGCAAAAAAAGGCATACAGGTGATCTCGATTTTTCAACATTGAATTAAAAGTACTACATTCCGCCATTATTACGAATGTTAACTCACATCATGAAGATCTGAATAATCGGTGCGGTGAGCCACTCCTTTCGTTTAACCAACGCCAAAAAATCATCTGCACGAACTACTAGGGGGTTTTCACTGTGGAAAAGGTTAGGTGGCGGATTGACGTGAAATGCATTTTTAGGTTGTTTCAAAAACCAATCACGCAGAAGGGTATAAGTCTGTGGAAAACTCTCAAAATCGATACCATCAAACATGTCTGCGCCAGTTTGTACCACATCCCCACCAGTATGAACTTTGCGTGGTTCCTGCAATTAAGATAATACCATCAACTATAACTCTACCATATAGATACAAATTTATAAGTATAAGAAGTTGTAATAATAATATACATTTTTTACCTGATCAACAATGGATATCATCTCTATCGGCCATGCGGTGGAGCTGCCAACGGCTGAGACGATGGTTGGCATATCGTCAGTTGGTACAGGTAGAGGGGTGTCTTCTTCACCCGGGACCACTTCATCCACCATTACCCTTGCATGGTCGGGTGGTAGAGGCCTCAAGTGAACGGTCTCTTCACAATTTACTAGAACATTAATTGTCCCCGAGGCCACTTCAACCTTCTTCCCATCTCGGAACAAGAGAAGTTTGCATCCTTGTTGCGACGGCTGTACATGCTAATAATATTCATTTGAATGAAATAATATGTATAAAACTAAGGCATGTACGTAATAGAATTTTTTTTTATTCGAATGGAATAATATGTATTTATTTGTATTACCTCCATCGGGAAAAACAAGGAAGACCGTGGTCCAACTGACTGGCAGCTGCTGTGAACGGCTGTTGGGCTTTCCGGGAGTAGGTGTCGGCCCATCAACGTTGCCATTTTCTGCTCTAACATTTGATTCATTCTCGCCTCCATTTCTTCCTTTAATCTCTCCTCTACAACTTGTACTCTCGCCTCCACTTCTCTCTGTATCCTATCTTCAATGTCTGCGGCGACTCCAAAGGCATGTGTCTCCTCCTTTTTCCGCACCCCTGATATGCCTTTTTAATACCCACCAGACCTCCAAGGCCTCTCACCCTCCCAGTATGTTCCGGATTCGGCAGAGATTTTCCTAGAACATCGTCGTATCGATCGATGGGCAACAAGCCTTTGTTGAAAGCCTCCTGTTGTTCTTTCTGAAATGACAATGCCAACATGTTACAACATAATAAATTAGAGTTGAATTTCAAGGGATGAAAATATCTAAATCCTCACAATAGTCTTGACGACTTCTTTTGTTTCCTTGTTAGGATAAAGACATCCCTGGCCATCTGCTGAGGGCTTCGTGTGTCCTAGTGTCCATGAGACATGCCTATACTGAACAGACATATCAAGAAACTGCTCTTGTGACAGTGTAGTAGTAGACCCTTGGGTAGACGGATCACTACTTAGTGCTGTCTCGTTTGCAATCACCTGGAAAACTTCTTCGAGCCTATTATGGAATTTCTCACTGCTGTAACCTATGAATCCCAAGTAATGTTTATACTTGTTCTTGGATTGATTCGCCTTCCCCTTATCACTTAGCTTCTGCAATTTGAACAAAGAATCAATTGCGGGTTATGAAAATAGTTGAACAAAGAAACAATTAGGTTCATTGGACGGTTATAGTTAAAAAAAAAGATACCTTGAATTCATCCGACCGGCGGGACTCGACAAAGGCATCCCAATCTTGTTGTGTAATTGAGAGCTTCTCAAGGTCGGGCGTCGTACCCGCATTGACGTGCTTAGTCAGAGCTACTCTGAACTTTCGGTTCATTTCTACCATTTTTTGTATTATCTTCTTCTTCAAATGCGGATCATCACCATCAATACTCCAGTCCATCTGGCAAACAAACATAAATCAAGGTTTACGTGAGTTAAATTCAACATCAATACTCCAGTCCATATCTTTTCCTTCACCTCGTCTTCTACCTTAGACCACTCTAGGCACGTTATAGGAACGTTCCTTCTTACCAATATCCCAAGGCGCGAGGGATATTTAGTGGTTTGCCTATTAATAATAGGCCTCCCAATTGCATCAAATTCAACCTTCTTGCCGGTCTGATTAATGACGCTAGCAAGTTGGGAAGGCCCTCTTACTCGTTTCTCACCCGAGGCGCACTCGCTACCACCACCACCACCATCACCACCACTAGTCTCACCAGCACCACTAGACATGATACACCACTCACCAGCACGACTAGACATGATAGGAGCAGTTCGATGACCCTCCTGGAAAAATTATACAAATTCAAACAAGCGTTATACAAATCAGTCAGTGCAGACTGATCAAAAGTTCCCACCAAAAATCCATCTGAACAGTTAGATAGAGAATAAAAAAACAACCAATTTAGAGTCAAAATTTGATTTATTTGGATTTTTCTGGTATTTTTAGTGAATTTTCAAAACTGGAGCAGCATGTGTATTTGTGCTGTTTTTTATAATAAAGATCGGTGAACTTTGGAAAATCATATCAAGGCCAATAAAAATGCTAAAAATATAAATTTTTAGCCAGAAATCAGCAAGGCAGATATAACTTTGAACAATATAAACTTTGAAAAATATAACTTTGAACAATATAACTTTGAACAATATAAACTTTGAAAAATTTTACATGCTAAAAATATAACTTTGAACAACCAAGGCCGGTACCAGCAACAGCAACACAGTATCTCAGCAACACCAAGGCTAGTACCAGTACGGTAAGGCTGAGAGAGAGGTGTTTGAGCATTTACCCGAAATTAAAAGGCTGGTACCAATTAAAATGTAACTTTGAACAACCAAGGCCGGTACCAATTAAACGGTGAACTTTGAACAACCAAGGCCGGTACTAATTAAAAGGTGTTTGAGCATTTACCTGAAATTAGGTCTGTTCGCACAAAAGTGTATCACAAAGTTTCACTACAGCAAGCTGTAGCTTTTAAACCTTGAATTAACTTCCGACTAGACTGCAAGTGCACAATCCTATCGTATAGTTTAGTCAGGTATCGATCCACGTACGGATCAAAGTCTAATCTGGAACTCTACTTAAATCAATTAGGTACTAGAAGTTAGAAAATGTTGATTTGGTTTGTTTAATATTCCTAAGTTCAATAATAACAGAAATAATTAAAATGACAGAAAGTAAAATTTGGTTTTTATCAGATAGAGAAAACCGTTTCCAGGGTTTTCGATTTCATCTTCAACTCTGCCTCTCGGTACCACACACGACCCGCTACTCTCATACGAGGTCCGCGTGGACCTCGAGTGAATGTAGTAGCTGTCTGCTTCTGCGTTGTTCTTTGGTGTAAGGATTCATTGACCGAACCTAATATTCCTAAACCTCAACTCTCATTTATTGGCTTAATAAACTTGGTATCGGAAATGCAATTTCACATTCTTAGGTTTTTAATCTAAGTTAATTGTCCGGTTTTCTAAAGATAACCACTACCTCTCGATAAGTGGAAAAGTTCACCTCTCAGTTACTATTTGGTCTCGCCTCACGGCTCGTAACCTATCTCAAATACTAAGTTTGGTTGAAAGAAACATTAGGGCCAAATTACTAAAAAGATACTATAGACATCTAACAGTAGACAATCAAGAATCATTCAATCAATTTCAACAAAGCAATTAAATACTACTCAAACAATTAAACACTAACATTCAACACAGATTCAAACAACATGCATGTAAAACAAAGTATCAAACTATATCGTAACCCTATAAACTAAGTAAACTACTCACACAGTCAAAAAACAAGCAAAACAAAAGATAGAAGAAATAGCCATGACAAAACCCGAAATACAAAGAAGATCCGTGAAGAACTTTCGTCTTTCGCTTCTCAACTTCATCTCCAAGCTGGCCGTCAAGTCCAAACCCTAGGATCTGTCTCTTGCTCTCTAAAATGCAGAATTAAGAATAGAATCCCCCTGTAGCAAGGAATCCCCTGATATAGCCCTTCTGGCCGACCTTTCCTTCATTGAGCCCATGTTTCCTTTTCTGTTTTGTTTCCGAAATAGCCTCACGCGACCCGCGTGTAGTGTGACGCGGTCCGCGTGTCTGTGTCCCTCGCGTGTGTGAAGAGTGATCGCGTCTGTGGTCGCGTCGGGGTTTGATGCGGCCCGCTTCGGATGTGACGCGGCCCGCGTGTAGGGTCTCAGAACTCACAATCTTCCCTGATTTTGCTCGTTTTCTGCAAAGTAAGAATAAAAACGCAGCAGTATCACATTCTATAGATATTCAATGTAATAGACACGATTTGGTGGTTTAAAACACAAATTTTGGCACATGAATTGGTCTGATCTATAGATCAAATATTGAGACATCAAGGTCGAAATTAGCCGAGAGAGAGAGAGGGAAGCACCACAGAGAGCACCAGTAGAGGCGGAGTGAGGAGAGAATGCGCGGCGAGAGAGGCGGGGGAGAGGCGGCGATTTTGGCAGAGAGGCGGCGACGTGTGCACCGTAAGACAATGAGAGTAGCGAGATGCGGATTTTGGCAGAGAGGCAGCGGCGTAAGCCCGAGAGAGGCGGTGTTAGCACCGACAGAAGCAGAGTGAGCTCGAGAGAGGGAGTGAGCTCGGATAGAGTTTTGAAAATGAATTGAAGAGATAAATTTTCGCCAAGTAGCGAGAGAGGCGCCAAATAAAATCACCGCGAAAATATATCATCATCAGGATCGGTTTTCCTTAATAACCGATCCTGTTTTTATTTTTTGGTCATCAGGATCGGTTCACTTAATAACCGATCCTGATTATGAATATCAGGATTGGATATTTTATTGACCGATCCGGATTAGTTATGAACAAGATCGGTTGTTAATTAATCGATCCTGATGCTTACATTAATTAATCCGGTACTTTGAAAAACTAAAGCACTGTTTACATAATTCCACTTTATTTAAAAATGCATCAAATTTACATTTACATTATTTACATTTACATAATTAGCGTCACATTTGCATAACTCAAAATTTACTAAATAACACAATAAAATATTATTAACATGAAAGAAAAAAGTCTTAAATATTTAAGATAACTTGCATGCTTCCCATTGTCAAGTAATTATAATGCCTCCTGGAAAAAAATTAATAAACCCATGTCATGAATATTGAGGATTTTTTTCATTTTGGAAAAGATTAAAAAAGTCTATATATGACATACCAATAAAATATTGAATATCACTTTTATTCAATCCATTCTCCTTCATTATGATCGTTGCGCATGTGACTTGTTTTATTATCCACAACAGTTGGTAAAGATGCCATGACAATGGAAAAATGAGGTATATCATGAAAATGATCGTACGCTTCTTCGTCGTCCACATTATCAATCCCGATAATACGTCTTTTCCCGGAGATGACAACATGTCTTGAACGATCAGCCGGATCAGTTATGTAGAACACTTGTGTGGCTTGTCTTGCAAGTATAAATGGATCATCCTTGTATCCAACCTTATTGAAATCCACCAAAATGAAACCATCGTTATCAACTTTAATGCCCTTACGGTTGTCGACCCATTTACACTGAAATATCGGGATCTTAAGTTTTCTGTAATCTAGCTCCCAAATTTCTTCGATAAACCCGTAATACGATATCGATGCATGCGATGGTTCGGCACCTTTAGCTCCTGAAAAATCACTCGACACGGTTACCACTGTCACTCCGCTGTTTTGCACGGTACTCTTTAAATCTTGACTTCTTGTGTAAAATGTATACCCATTGATGTCAAATCCTTGGAAGGTTTTCACGACATGGACTGGACCGAGAGCCAACATTTTGACAATTTCTTTAATGTTTTCTCCCTCCGGAGCTTTCATGACTCTACGTGTAAACACAACAAAAAGTAGGCACTTATCGCGAGGGTACTCCGTCGCGAAAAGTATCGTCGCAAAAAGAAAAAGCACAGTTATGATGGTACTCTGTCGCGAAAAGTGCCTCGCGATAAGTGTCTACTTTTCGCGACGGAGTTCCCTCGCGATAAGTGCCTACTTTGTTGTTGTGAAACCTGATCACTCAAAAGAGAGCAATGTTTCTTTTAATATTTATAAACTCAGAAATGCTATCGGTTCGGATTGCAAGCGCACAATCCTATCCAGTAGTATAATTCGAGGTTGATCCACAGAGAATATTGGTTCAGTGCTTTGAGCGATCGAATCACAATCTTTCGAAAGGCTAGACAAAATCTGAAAATTGAGAGATGTTGTTGTGATCAATGTAAATTAGGAAGCAATTAAACGTAATTAAAATAAAGATAGAGATAAGAATTCCTAGGGTTTCGGCACACCATTGCTACTCAATCCGCCTTGACAATATATTCCTGTTGCGTCTGATTTCTTGTTGTTATTTTATGAAAGACATCACATAGGTCACTCGATTTATGTTACGCAAGAATGACAAATCTTTCATTGAGATTCTACATAGGACACTGCGAGTTTCCTTACGAAAATGACTGATCTCTAAAAACCCCAAATTACTACACAGATCACTGCGATTTTCCTTCACATAAATCTAATAGATCTCAATGAGGCTAATTCATACAAATAGTTTCTCTTACCATTAAAGTACTGTCACTACCCTAACGGACTCAAACTAGATCATTGAAGTTAGATGAAGAGATAATAAATCACAAAAGCATTTAGATTCAACAATAAGAAATCATAATCAATAGAAATATATATATCAAAACATCAAGAGTAACAAGGTTTACTGCCTAGCCCTAAGAAAAGGAACTTAGCCGCGGAACGGCATTGTTACAAGCACTCCTCTCTTCTCTCTTTAATCAAATCTAACCCTAATTACAAAGATAACTTCTTCTTCTGCCCAGGGGCCTTATATAGGAGTGGAGGGACGTCTGGAGGTTGAGTAGGGGCTAAGAAACTGATCTGGAAACAGCTGTCGGCAGTTATTCCCCAAGAGGCGCCTTCGGTTACGGACCGTATCACCTGATACGGTCCGTATTAGGACCTTGACGGTTAGGGTTTAATGCTTCCAGCGCTATCTTCTGGTCTGTGCTAGGCCTGGTCCATATTAGGCAATACGGACCGTAACAGAGACTTCGTCGATAAGCGTCGCTGATCCGATTGACCCGATTCTAGCTCCATTTGGTGTAAAATAGTTCCAAAACCTGTTTTCTGCAATAAAACATAAAGAAGGGTGACAGTAGCCTTTTTCTCTAATTAATTAAACATAAGTGTGAGAAAATATGCAAAACCTAAGCCAAAATCCTACGTAAATCATCATTATTTTGACTCTGATCAAAACCATCCTTTGAACTTTTCACTATGTTCTCCAATCAACCACTTATCAGATTTCTTAGGATTCTGTTGACGCAAGAAAGTCATGTGCTCGTCTAAATAAGGATGAACGTCGGTGAGGTGCTGCAAAACATGTAAATGTGCTAGTGCCATCGTTTTATATTCGGGCACGATTAATTTCGAACTAATTGTGCCTACTCCGTGAAGTCTTCCGTCGTGCCGAGGTTTAGGGATGCCGATGGCTTTTAAATCATCCAGATAATTATTACAATACTCAATCACCTCTTCGGCAGCATAGGCTCTTACAATGCTGCCCTCTTAACGATATTGGTTCCTCACATATCCCTTTAACAATCCCATGTATCTCTCGAACGGATACATGTACCACAAGGAGACAGGCACACACATCTTAATTTCTCTAACGAGATGAACAATTAAATGAACCATTATATCAAAAAAAGCCGGCGGAAAATACATTTCAAGATGACAGAGAGTGACAACAACCTCCTTCTGCAAAACATCTAACGTATCAAGATCATTTACTTTGCAACAAATGGCGTTGAAGAAAAAACAAAGCTTTGTGATGGTCTGCCTAACGCACAGTGGCAATATGCCCCGAATTGCAACAGGAAAAAGCTATGTCATTAAAACATGATAGTCGTGGGACTTCATACCTGTCAATTTTAAACCCTCCAGTGAAACTAGGTTTTTAAAATTTGAAGAATATCCAGATGGAACTTTTACACCATGAAGGCATTCACATAAACTTGGTTTTTTTTTCGACAATGTATGCATGGCGGGTTTTAGATATGTGCAAAGTTTACCCTTTTGTCTTTCCTTCTCTACTGGTTGTAGATCCGGCCGTATGTTCAAGAATTGCATGTCTTTTCGGGCATTGATACCGTCCTTAGTCTTTCCCAGAATATTCAACAATATTCCAACCATGCTATCACACACATTTTTAATCATGTGCATCACATCGAGACAGTATCGAACCTCTAAATGCTCCCAGTATGGCAATTTCCAAAATATTGACCTCTTCTTCCAACTAATTTTCGGAGCCCCTTTCTTTCTCACCTCCTTTATTTTTAATTTCCCAAACTAGTTTTTGATATCCTTTACTCGTGAATAAACTTGTTGACCGGTCAACGGATAATTTACTATGACATTCTCTGTCTTTACATTGAATGCTTTCTTTCTCTTTCGGTGTGCGTGGTTGGCAGGAAGAAATCTACTATGACCCATGTACACATTTTTAGAGGAATGTGGTAGCCACAGATCGACTGTATCGTCCATGCAAATAGGGCACGGTTTTTCTCCTTTAGCACTATAACCTGACAAATTACCATAGGCCGGAAAATCATTAATGGTGCAGAAAATCATGGCCCGTAAAGTGAAACGCGCCTTGGTATATGCATCAAATATCTCCACTCTGGGATGCCACAATTTTTTTAAATCCTCAATCAATGGCGCTAGATACACATCTATGTCGTTTCCGGACTGTTTGGGTCCTGATATCAGCAAGGTCATCATGATGTACTTGCATTTCATACATAACCAAGGCGAAAGATTATAAATGCACAATAGAACCAGCCAACTGCTATGCTTACTGCTCATGCTACTGTGCGGATTCACTCCATATGCACTTAGCCCGAGCTTTAGGTTTCTTGGGTCACCGCCAAATTCGGGAAAACTTCTGTCAATATTTCTCCATTGAGGAGAATCAGGGGGGTTGTAATTTTCCATCCCGTTTTCGGTTATCGACATGCCAACGCAATAATTTCGCTTCTTTGGCATTTGAGAACAAACATTTGAATCTCGGTATCACGGGGAGGTACCACAGTACTTTTGCCGGAGGTCTTTTATCCGATTTACATAATTCACTTTTATCGCTAGTTAGCTGCTTTCTACTATAACGTGATGCACCACATTTTGGACACTTGTGAGAATCTTGATACTCATTTCGATATAATATACAATCATTTGGACACGCGTGTATTCTCTGAACTTCCAAATCCACTGGACACAACATTTTCTTCACTTCGTAAACATTAAATGGTATCTCGTTTCCTTCCGGAAGTATTTCTTTCAAAGTTTGTAATAACGCAGTAAAACTTTTATCACTCCAACCGTTAGATGCTTTAAGGTTATACAATTTTCATACACCTTTCAATTTTGAAAATTTAGAACAACCGGGATACAATTCCTTATTAGAATCTTCGTACAAATTCTCAAATACACAGTACTGCTTATCATTATCAAAATCCTCTTCTAAATCACGTAACATTTGATCAAAATTCCCAATTTCATCTACCACCATATCATTGGTCCCATCGCGTGGCGCATTACCACTTCCCTCACTCCCACCAGTATGGTATTCCTGATGCTCAGTACCAGTACCTATATCGGTTTCCAAACTCTCGCCATGCCATATCCAACGCTTATATTGTTGCTTGAATCCATGACGAATTAAATGGTTCCTCACTTGGTTGGGATTGGAAAATTTATTCATATTGTTACAATCACGACAAGGACACGACATCAGCCCATTCCCATTCTTCACTATATCTTCTGTAGCAACTTTCATAAATTCATCAACACCTGCCATATATTCATTGGATAGACGTGATGTTCCATACATCCAACTGCGGTCCATATGCAATTATAAGAAAACACAATTAAGCACAAGGGTAGGGTTAAATGTTCACACTAGGGCTTATATGGGGCCGGTTACCATCCTATCCCACTCTTTGAATACTTTGTCTCAGTAGTGAACACATGTTAGTCGTGTTTTAGTATTTAAGAAAATTTCGGCATCATTTTCCCTTAGTTTTCCAAATATTCGGGGAACTAATAAGAAAAAATGCTGCCGAAATCTCCTTAAATACTAAAACACGACTAACATGTGGTCACATATTAATTGAGACAAAATATTCAAAAAGCAGTCCCAAAACGGGGCTATTCAAAATTAATCCCTAATGGATTAATTTTGAACGGGTATCATGACCTAAAGACACTATTCATTCGGTTGTGGCTCATAAGACAGTACTCTAGCTAGATACCTAATGGAAATACCTTTAATTAACTATATACTATTATCAAAATACATGAGTTTCATTCACAAAACTAAACATGAGGTTCATGTTGTACTTACAATTTTTTTGGATGTCGAATCGAGTGAGATGAAGATCGTTGCACCAGATTCCTCAATAATAGCCAATCTACAAAATTAATAATGAGAATTGAGTTGAGCTTTTGAAGCAAAATACACCACATGTGCCCTAATATAAATACAAATTATAAATTCTTGATTCTCATCAATCCAAGTTAAAAATGCTTCATTAATTTAATTTAGAGTGAGGCTATGGTGCTATGCATAGCACGGATGGGGTCCGTGCTACGGCTCAAAATTTGACTTTTTAAAATCCTAACGGTCGATCCAACCGTTCAATGTGATAACCATATGAATATGTACTTGCAAACTAAATTTTATATTTTTTCGAATTTTTTTACTATTTTTTTAGATAGGTAGAATTTTGATGGTCCAGAATTTTCAAAAAACACTGATTTTTCTACCTATCTAAAAAAATAGTAAAAAAATTTGAAAAAATATAAAATTTAGTTTGCAAGTACATATTCATATGGTTATCACATTGAACGGTTGGATCGACCGTTAGAATTTTGAAAAGTCAAATTTTAAGCCGTAGCACGGACCCCATCCGTGCTATGCATAGCACCATAGGCTCACTCTTTAATTTATATGTGCTTGTAGAATGAGAAATATAGATCAAATAAAAAACACTTGAATTTTCTAATTTCTTGATTCTCTATGGGATTGTGCCTAAAATTAGTTAGCATTTTAAATAAAAAATGAAGGAATCGGGTTTATATTACCTCAATCAACCATCAACCGAGATAAATCAACAAATGACCAAAATGAGGAAGAGAAAACACTTGTTTCGGGCAGAGAGAGTTCAGAGATCGAAAACACCTCAAAGAGGGCACATACAGATCGTGCACTGGAAAGGGAGCAAAAAACCTCGTATTATGGAAAGGGAGAAGGTAATAACAAGGTATCAGGATCGGTTATTGTTTGCAAACCGATCCGGATAATCATCAGGACCGGTTTTATAAACTAGCCGATCTTGATGGTTACCTATCAGGATCAGTTTATTAAATATAACCGATCCTGATACTAAACAATCACGATCGGTTAATGATTAACTGATCTTGATGGTTATCAAGATCGTTTTTTTTAATCATTCTGAAAATTTAAAAATAGATTTTACATTATTAAATATTTGTGACTTACATATTATATTAATTTTTGCCAGGATGCATTTAATGACCGGACAATGGAAAGCATGCAAGTTGTTCTTCAATATTTATGACTTATTTTATTTCTTACATTTAAGTATTTTTCTTTTTTTTATTTCATGATAAAACTTTAGGAGATTATTATATTTCATGTTGTAATTATTTTTTTAAGATATGAATTCACATCACTTGAGGTTATCTGACTGAGTACAATTGAAATAGATGGTTTAGGATTGTTTTTGAACTTTACATGAATCTCCAAGCACAATTAATACTGGCCCCTGCGCTATCCCGGAAAGGCACCGGCTGAGAGTAAATCTGGACCGTCCCTTTCAATTGTCTTTAGTCAGGAATCTCAAGTGATACGGATCACAAAAATATCAGGTAGCTGGATATTAAATGCATAAATACTATCATGATCGGTTATTTATAATACACCGATCCTGTTTGTGGACCATCAGGATCGGTTCTATCTCATTAACCGATCCAGATACTAGCAGGATCGGTTCTTTATATAAACCGATGCTGATGGTCCACCAACAGTATCGGTGTATTATAAATAACCGATCCTGATACTCAAGTGGCACATAAAATGAGGAGCCTTCCCTCTTCCCTCTCAAACCGATCAACTTCCATTCAAAAATTTGGATTTTTCTCTCCTTCAACAATCACCATTTCTTGCAGTAGGTTTTCTTTGATCACTTTGTCAAGGTTTGAATGTCCTTTCTTTCTTTGATCACTTTATTTTCATTATTTTTTACGTTGTCTATTTTCTTGTATTAGAAATGTCTCATCTCCGTCGATTCATAACCAGCAAGGGCGATGACTTTGCAAGGCACTTCACCAAGCAAGAGTTGAAGGAGTTCTTCAATAGTGATAACCCGGGCTTGGCACTCATAGCTGAATGCATTCTTAATTCCGATCCTTATCTCGATCTGGATAGTGACGGCGAGGATAGTGACGGCCGGGGTGAAGAAGTTGAGCTCGAGGTGAAAGAACAACAAACATTTGCTGAGACAGTGGAGTGTTTCGAGTGCCTCTTGTTGGCCAAGGAGGATGTCATGCTCCATTGTGAGACATGTCGCAACACATTACATCCGGAATGTGTTGGCAAGGAGGTCAAGGAGAACAAGGACCAACGACTTGTCAAGTGGAGATGCCCAACATGCATCGACGGGCCATCAAAGTCTCTTGAAGACTAAGTTAATTTATTTTTGCAACTAATTAAGTTTATTTTGAGATCTATATGATCTAACTTCTTTTGGATGAACTTGTTATTTTGAGATCTATATGATCTAACTTCTATTGAACTTGTTGAATGATAAGTTAACTTATTTATATTATGGTTGTTTTTATTTATGATTGTGTGATGCTTGATTAAATTGTGATTTGTTTGTGTAGGGTGTAGAAAGTTGCACAACGGGATGTAAGGTGTGTGCATGTGTTAAATGTCTCAAGGTTCAATACTCTTAATTTTAAGACATGGAGAGAACATCGAATTTGAAACATTCATTCCTTTCTACAGTTCCTTCTGGTTCACCCTCGACAGATCTACTGTTCATAATCAGTCTATCGAGAGAGTTTAATGATTGTGGGGACGTTTAACTCTCAGCGGGCACAAGCCTCCGCTATTAATTACATCAGATGACCCTTCCAAGCCATGCTGAATACCTCGTCCATTCCGAGATTTGTGCCTATTTTACGTGAATTGAATAAAGGGGTTAAAAAGGGGGCTCATGTATTGATTATGGTATTGATTTGGTTTTCTATACATTTGGACATATGTGTGTGTGTATGATTTCATATTAAAATAACATTTATTATACTTTGAAATAGGAATTTGGATATTTGAGAGATGTATGTACATTATTTGTTGATATTTAACTCATAACATTTTTAGTTACTTTTGTTAATGAATAAGATCCTTTAAATTTAAAGAAAGGGTATTTTGGTCATTTTAGGATTTTACTGATGCTTGGATATGTTCAATTTTGATTTGGAAACATGGAGAATTCAATTTGGGTTCATTTGGAAGTGGTTTGAGTAGATTTGGACTTAAGACGAAAAAGTTTTGCTTGAAAAGGACTGAGAAGGGCCTATTTGTAAATATTTATTTTTCTGTCAGGGGCTTATTTATGAAGCTGGGAGGGTGTGAATTTATGATTTGGTCTTTGGATAGGATTGTATGTGAAAATTGAGCTTTTAGGGAGTTATTGGAGAGAGTTTTAAGTTGTCAGGGACCTTGTTGTAAATTTATAGGGACTGTTCTGTAAAGATTAAAGGTCAGAAGGACCTCTTTGTAAAAAGTCTTTGTTTTAATAATCTGGGCTTTAAGATTTGTGCATTTGAGCATTGAGATGTGTATTCTGGATTTTAAGATTTGTGTTTTACAGAATTGTGATCTTGGGCTTTCAGGTCTTGATATTAGTGCTAGTCCCTTTGAGATTCGGTTAGGACTTCCTTTTTATTAAGGATGCTGACATTCGGGTCCCACAGGGCAGGGGTCTGTTTTAGAATATCGGTTTTGGATCAAACCTTGCTTTGAGATTCGTTCTACTCATTCAAACTTTTATTTGGCGCCTGGATCAAAAGGTTCATGTTGCCTTAATAATCGTGCTGACTGCGATGTGGATTTAGAATGCACCCGATACTAGGGCTTCAATCCCGGCTTAATGGATTCGGGTTCCAGTGACACTCCGGTCACGGCTAGGGCGGAGGGGAATACAGTTGTGATCGTCTCATCTTCTTGAATGCGTTTTACCTATTGCCGGCGGTTGCCGTTTGCCGGAGACGGCGTTTTTTTAGCTGAGGTGCAACCGAGTGCCAAATTGAGCTCCGATAGGATTCTTCTACATGGACTTAACATTTTTCTTCAATTAATCATCTATTTGCTATCATTCCATAATGAAGATGCTCTGGGGGGTCTTAATTTTGAATTTATTTGAACATCAGTTGCGATTGGAATTTGTATTTTGCGGTTTGGTACCGACATGGTACCAGTTGAGGCAGTGGACCCCCTTTAGCTTGTAATTGAGGGATGGTGCATGTTATTTCAAGTATTCTGGACTCTTTCAACTGATCTGAACTTGTCTTTAATATAAATTTGATTTTTGGATAATTGAGAAACTTGGTTTCATGAAGCTCTCAATTTTTATAGAACCGAATTAATTCAAACTTCTTATTTTCTGTTGATGATCATATAATTTCTTATTATTAATTCATAAAGGGACACTTATATTATATTCAGAGAGAATTTTGTGATTTTTACTATTTTATTTCGATTTTTAAGGTATTTGTTTCTGCAGAGGGGCAATAAAGGAAATCCTGTATTTTTAATGCTGATTTTCTGTTTTGTTAAAAGCTGAACTTTAGAAATTCATATAAAATTGAAATAAAATCGGAAAAATATGAAACTGGTGTCCATTTTGTGCATTTTGATGCCCTTTATCTGATTATGATGTTTGTTTTTCATTTTAGTCCTTCCATCAATTTTACTGTTCAATTTACCAGCACGGGTTCTTTTGCTATTTGAGTGCTGATTTTTCATTTTTGAAGCTGAACTTTGGAAATTCATATAAAATCGAAATAAAATCAGAAAAATATGAAATTTGAGTCAATTTTGTGTGTTTTGAAGTTCTTTACATGATGGTGAAGTCCATTTTTCAGTTTGGTCCCTGTATCAGTCCAGAATGTTCTGTTTACCAGTGGGGGTCATTTTGATCACTTTTGAGTATCATTCATGTACCAGTGGTACATGCCAAGTGTTACACTGCTGGTCCACTATTCTTTGGGGCATTAGGGACTGGTTTAAAGTATCTACAACTGAAAGCAAGGACTGCTCATTGCTTTGGACAAGTTTCATGACTTTTGCTATTTCTTTGGTACCATTAAACAAAAGATCAAGCTCTAAAAATCATTGTTTCAACTTAAAACATTAAAAATCTGTCAAGAACCTGTTTTTATGCAGAAAGGTCCCTGCTTTTTATAAAATTATGTTTTCAAAGCTTTTTGCATCATTTTGAGAGGTGTATCATTGAGATTTCATTGGATAAAAAGGTGTAAATGACATAGAACAATATTGGATTGTTGTCTATTTACATCTTAAACCCTCTTTCTCTCACTATTTGCACAATGATCAATTTGGCTTTCTTATACAAATCTATTTATCATACCAAAATACAAATCTAATTTTGTTTTTAGAGAAATAACAGAAAAAAAAAGGATGAAGCTTACTTTTTATATGTATTTTTTTTTATACTTTAGTCGTGTGAAATAAAATAAGAATAATAAATTATCAAAACATCAAGTCTTGATACTTCTCTATTTTTATTTTATTTCTTAGACTAAAACACAATTCTTTTATTATTTAATGAAAATAATCATAAAAGAGCAACTCATGAACATGAGAACAGATTTGTATAAAGATAACAATGAACATAAGCATGTATTTATATATTATTTCTAAAGAATCACTGGCTTTGGACTCCATCAACTATTTTAGTTGTATATTTGCCTCATCTTACTTTATTAGGTAGCAACTTTAGAGAAGAGATGACCATTATTTTAAAAGGAATACTAGATACGTGACTATGATCAAAGCCATAATCTAGAATCCTCTCAATACAAAGCTTTAGAATAGATGAAAGAAAACAAAGGCGCAAAAGGGGAATAAAATAGTCAACAAAAGAAGAAGAAAAAGGCAGAAGAACAGCAGACAAAGAAAACTGGATTTGAGCTCCAAGTAATCGACTTTTTATTGATCCATGGTTTTACATCAAGACTTTTAGTATTTACATTGCAAGAGGAACTATCTTTCTATCTATTTCTATCTTGGATTTGAGGCAAAAGAGGATTTTATAGTATTTGTTGCTACTATTTCGGGTTTTCTTCTTTTAGCAGAAATATCAGGTTGTGGTTTTTTTTTCGGCTCTGTCTCTTGTTCTTCAACAGGGGCCCTTTATATAGCCTTTCGATTAGGGTTTTGGCATAGCTTCAACAGCTGGACAGATCAATGAGTTGGCAGCATCCGGATCGTTGAACGCATCTAAAGGCCTTAATTGAGTAGCACAGTGAAGGACGAAGAGCATGTCCAGCGGCGCCAGGATTTTACCGTTTCTTCTGACTTTCTTTGTCCGCTAGGGGAAGGAGAAGATCTTTTCATCTATGTGAGCATGGTGTAGCATGGGCCGTGAGGCTGACTACGAGCTAATCTATATGAGCCGAGTCTGTGGGAGATATAGCATGAAGCGCTGGGGCGCATCACTCCAATTCAACTCGGTTTACTTTGATTTTGCTCCAATTAGCATCCGAAGGCCCAAGCCCATTTGCAAATTTCTTTCGGTCCATTTATTTCTTTCGGCTGGGCCCATGTGCATTCCCTTGATCACATCTCGGCAGCCCAAATTTATTTATTTAAATCAAACCGATATCTAGGTTCAGTTCAAATCGTGAGCCTACTCACTTTTGTGATTAAATAGATGTATCACTTCTCTATTTTAATTTATAATGGACACCTCCATTTTTTCATTTTTTTTTTTTGGAACTAAGTCCCAATGTTATAGATCTCCAAGTTTGTGCACCCTTTACATTCTCCAACTTCTTGGTAAATTTTGTCTCAACTTTTTAGGGTCAAACAGTTTGGCATAATTGTTTTAATTGCATATTTGTATGTCATGTGTGAATAATGGGTGTGGATCACAAATGAGTTACTTGAATAATGGGTGTGGATCACAAATTATATGTTTTTCAATATACATATATATATCTATATATGCCTGAATTGGAAAAAAAAAATGGCAGAAAGACAGTATCAAGATCGGTTATTACTTGTCAACCGATCCTGATAACCATCAAGATTGGTTATTTTATTTAACCGATCCTGATACGTAACAATCAAGATTGGTTAATCATGAACCGATCTTGATGGTTATCAGGATCGGTTCAACATAAAAGGTCGATCTTGATTGTCTTTCTGCAAATTTTTTTTTAAAGCAACACATATGAAAAACAATTATTTGTTCAAATTTTTATTTTTTCTGCTTATTATATGGCTTTATATTGAAAATGCCAAATCTGGACAAATTGACGCTCATTTAGGTTGCCGTAGATCAGTTTCCTACTTAGGTCTGGAAGAGAGGTAAAGTGGGTGGTTCTTCCCTTTTGGTGCCATTAGGATTTACCGAGCCTAACATGAAGATATATGTTTTAATAAATTATATTTCATGTTCAAGAGTTGAATGAAGGATGAAGGACCTTAAAAAAAAAGCAAGAATCCAATGAAAATTCGACAAATCATATGTTTCCTCTATGGAATCGAAAAATTTGAATGTTATTATATAGAATCAAAAAATTCATATAGAACCGATCAACAATCAAGATCGGTTAATTATTACCCGATCTTGATTGTTATCAGGATCGGTTCAACATATAAGGCCGATCCTGATTGTCTTTCTGCAAATTTTTTTTTTTAGAGAAACACATATGAAAAAGAATTATTTGTTCAAATTTTTATTTTTTCTGCTTATTATATGGCTTTATATTGAAAATATCAAATCTGAACAAATTGAATTGCGAGGTAAAGTGCATGGTTCTTCCCTACTTAAGTGTGGAAGAGAGGTAAAGTGGGTGGTTCTTCTCTTTTGGTGCTATTAGAGTTTACGGAGCCTAACATGAAGATACATGTTTTAATAAATTATATTTCATGTTCAAGAGTTGATTGAAGGATGGACCTTAAAAAAAAAGCAAGTCCGATGAAAAGTTTGACAAATCATATGTTTCTTCTATGGAATCGAAACAATTTATATGTTATTCTATGGAATCAAAAAATTCATATGTTCTTTCAATGTAGAGGAAAACATTTATCAGGATCGGTTCTTTATTTAGCCGATCTCGACTGTTAACTGTCAGGATCAGATACTAAAAAACCGCTCCTGATACTTAACAATCAAGATCGGTGTCATGGTTAACCGATCTTATTTATTATCCAGATCGGTTTAATAATAATCCGATCCTGATACTGATTATCTAGATCGGTTAATTAGGAAACCGATCTTGATACCAAACAATCAAGAGCGGTTATCATCGTTACCCGATCCTAAAGGTATTAGTGTTTTTTTTTTTAATTTAACCGATCCTGATGAGGCGATACTGTTTGCACATTTTCCACTAGTGTGCCCTTGCTGCTTGCCTCAATCTTGCTTTCGGTGTATGCCATGAAGAGTGACAGTTGCTCATTTTCTTCTACAGCGTAGCTTGCTTGATTCTCCTCCTTTTGCTTCTTGTAGCACTCGGATTGGTAGTGCCCAAACTTATTGCGCATTGGATGTTTTTCTTGGCTTCATAGCACTCAGATTGATAGTGCCCAAACTTGTTGCAATAATAGCACTGAATATCCTTGGATTTATCATATGATTGACTATTTTCTTGTTGCCTCTGCTTCTTAACGTCTCCCCCTGCATGTAGAATGCCTTGTCGTCACCTTTATCTTCTGCCTTTGACATCCTTGCTTCATGAGTCTGCAGTGATCCCATGAGTTCATCAAAGGTGTACGTTGTGAGATCCTTTGATTCTTCAATTGCTGCCACTACATGATCAAACTTGGGTGCTAGGCTCCTTAACACCTTCCCCACCACCGTCTTCTCTTCCATGGTGTCTCCAAATGCTCGAATTTGGTTGACCACCTCTTGTACTCTTGAAAGGAAAATTTGCACAGATTCTTCCTTGTTCATCTGCAATGTTTCAAAGTCCCTGCGTAGGCCTTGAAGTTTGATTGCCATTACTTGAGTACTCCCTTGAAATGCTGTTTTCAGGGTTGTCCATGCCTCCTTAGAGTTGGTGGCTGCTACAATTTTCGAGAAGATGGTGTCATGCACTGCATGTTGGATGAAGAATAGCGCCCTTGCATCTTTCTTCTGATTTTCTTGCTGGTTCGGATCTAAAACTGGTGGACCATTGTTAACCAAATCCCATAGGCCATGAGACTTGAACAAGGTCGTCATCTTGATGCTTCAAAATGCATAGTTCTCGCCTTTGAAAAGAGGAATTGTGGGTTGTGTTACATTCACGACATTGTTGCTGTTTTCTGCCATTGAAAACGCTCTAGGATCGACTTGCTCTGATACCAAATGTAGGAAATTTCGGAAGGATAAAACAAAATAGAGAGAAGAAATTGGTGTTGAAATTAACTTCTGTTGCCCTCTTGATTCGGATACAAAGTACATCTGAATTTATAGCTAAACATTAATCTAAATAAGGAATCCACTAACCCTACTACATGCTATTTCTGCCAAGTGTAAATAAGGAAACCATATTCTCCACTAACTCAACTAAATATAGAAATACTAACTCTAGAACACACGACAAATACAGACTTCTAATTTTGGAGAAATTCTAACCCACCAACTTCGGCAGCCATCTTATTTAGGTGTGTTAATTTTGAATCAACTTCCAATGAAGGAATGGCAAGGGGAGAGCAAACAAGGAATATTGAGGGGCGAAAAGGGAATGGTCTTATATTCAAGATAGCAGGGTGTATTTTAACAAAGAAACTAGTAATATATCAGTGGCTTTATTTACTTGAAAGACAACAGATTGGTGTCTATGTCTCTGTCTCTATACAGTAACAAATGGAGTATTTTGACCGTCATATTGCTCGGTTGTATAACTTTTGTAATTGAAATTTTAGCACAGTAAACGACCTAGTTTATTGAATTGACAATTAAAATGTACAGATAACAAAAGTTAGAACATTTCAGAGAAGAGTCTTTGTTAGAAGACCATTTCTCACACTGAAAGAATAGAAGACCATTTCTCACATTAAAAGTATAATAATAGAATAATCTTTTGACTTTTTCTTGGAATACAAGAATCAATAGTTTTGTTAGAAGACCATTAATTATTCTTTTGCTTTGAATTTTCAGCTGAATGCATGCAGTGCAAGTGTGGTTGTATATATAAATAACTTGAGAAAGAGCAAAGAGCCAGCCAGACTTAACCATATATCTCTTTACTTGAAACTTGAAAGAGTAGCCATGGGCAGGAGAGGCCTAGACATAGTTTTAATCTCTGCCGAATCCCTAACAAGACAAAACCCCGACACCCCAATGGTCGTCCATGCCCAGGCATGCATCACTAAACACTCCAAACAAGTGCAGCTTCAGCCCACATCAGCTGATCCTGTAGGGGATGTGAACCCGAAATGGGACTATCCCCTCAGCTTCATTCTGCATTGCTCCTCTGGAGGCAGCACATCTCCTGAATACCTCATCATCGATCTGATCAGCACAATACCCGATGAAGGATTACAGGTCATTGGCAGGTCGGAAATCCCCCTGGTGAGGTTCCTTGCATCGGCCGGTAAGGGGGAAACCGCTGCGGTTAACTACTCATGTCCTGTGAGCACCGGAGGCTGTCTCAACTTCTCCTACAAGCTCGGAGACTACAGAAGCACAGCCGCTAGGATTGGCAGAAAAGCTGCACTGGTTGTCGTGGATGTACTTTACAGAGCACCATTGGCGTTGGAATCAGCGACTTATTTGGGGGATGACGACAATAATTCATTAAATTACTGATCATGTTTAAGATATTGAATTAACGATTTATAATTATAGGTACACAGAACATATTTAATTGTTCCTATATAATTTGTAGGTAATTTTGTTGTTAATTAGTATTATTATTATTATTATTATTATTTTATATACATTTGTTTGTTGTGTTTCTAGTACGACAATCGATATAGTCACCGTAAAATACACAATAATATATAATAAATAAGCATCGGCCACAGTCCATTAATTAGAGTAAGAGCATCTCCAATCCAGCAAACGTTTAGCAATTAATTTGAGCCACGTCACTGAGTTTAACAATCAAAGAGATTCTTAATTTCTAAATCATTCCATCTCAGAAATTTGATTAGAGTTGCTTATTAATTAGAGGAGCTTTTAAAGCAAACTTGCTAATTTAAAAACTGTGGTACGTCATTATATTAGCAATTAACACATCAGATTAGCAATTTAAAAGAAATTACCGTTGTAGATGCTCTAATAATGAGAAAACTAAAAACAAAAAATAAACAAAGAAATTAAACAAGAGAGAGAAAGTTCATAAACTTCAGGTACAACAAGTATATATGATGATGGTTTGTAGTTGCTTTTATATATTCTGGCCACGCCAAGAAAAATTAGATGCATCAACTATTGAATGTTAAACCTCAAGTTTTCACGAATCACCTCTAGTAATTCATTCAAGTATGCTTTACTGTTGGAATTTAGGACGTGCAATTAGTGAGAAATTGTGTCTTGGAAAAATATTATATTTGTGGTTACTATTATTATCACAATGATCTTATATATATTGTTTAGTATAATAGCACTAATTTAATTTCATAAACATTATTGTTCAGTTTATCATGATTTGACATGGTTTAATAATGACAATTTTGATAACAATGATGACAGTGGCTGTCAGTTACAAGTAAAAGAAATTGAGTTGGGAGTGAGTGCTTTAATTTGTATTATTGACTTCGTCATTTACACTGTCCTGAAAGCCTTTTTTAATATTTTTTTATATAGGCCTCTGTGACTTTTCCACGCTTGGTGGCTTCCATGAAAGAGCATTAATAATATGCTATTGCATGGGTTAGATGACCTTTCATTCATCCCGAAACACTGAGATGAGTATCCAGAGATATCACAAACTAATCACATGACCTTTCATGCATGATGATCTTGTTTATATTATATTATTAAATATTTTAATTACTTTCGTTGACCCTAAATATAAGGTCTTGATCTTTCTGTTATGTCAAAAGTCAACAAGTAACAACTTTAATTCGTACTCACAATAAATAGAGAAAATTGAAAACTGAAGTTTAATTCTTATATTTAACTTTTATAATATATTTAATTCCTATGCTCATATGAAAGTATAATGTAAATTAAGAAATTAAAATTGTACAAAGTCATTAAAAATAAACTATTAAAATTTTCAAATTGTTTATGTGAGATTGACTAAACATATTTACGCAGAACTTTCTTTTGGCACGGCTCAGCTCAAAGAACCGGAAAATTTAATCTAGCTAATTGGAAGCTAATATGTAGACCGAAGAAGGCTGGAGGATTGGGCATTAGAGATTTAAAGACCGTAAATCTTTCGTTCCAAGCTAAGTGGTTGTGGCAATGGTTCCAACCAACTGTCTACCTATGGAAGCAAGCATTTTGTCTACTAGTACTTCCCTCACTGATGGCAGTCTTTTACAAACAACACTTCATGAGAGGATTGAGGCGCATTCTTCAAGTATTCCATCCAAATGTTACCTTTTATACTGAAAATGGCCATGTAATTTTGTTCTGGCATCACAATTGGGAACATGGTATTTTGAAATACTCATATCCTAATCTCTACTCTTTCTCCCTCTGCCAAGATGCGACCCTACAACAAGCTCTCTCTCAAGATAATTGGTATCTTAATATAAGGCCGAATCTGTCCCTTGAAGCCAAGCAAGAGCAAAATTCTCTGTTACATCTTCTTTCTCATGGGGTCCTTGTTCTTAACTCAGCAGCTGACATGATCACTTGGAATCTCAATTCCAACGGATTATTTACTTCAAATTCTCTTTACAACTTCATTCAGGAAGGAGTTTCCATATGCACGGTGATAAAAAAAATATTTGGAAGGTGAGAATACCACCTAGGATGCAAGTTTTTGCTTGGTTGGCTATTCAAAATGAAATTCTAACAACTGACAACTTGATGAAACGAGGTGGTCCCTTCCAAGCATCTGCTACCTCTGCAAACAAAGTGTAGAGACGGTGACACACTTATTCAATGAATGCCCCTTCTCCTTATGCAATTACATTTCCCTTATTCAAGTTCATAACAATGGCTTGATCTATTTATGCCATAAACAAATTTTAGGCACCAATTGCTGAATGTAACTCTTAAAAAGAGAGAGAGAGAGAGAGAGAGAGAACAATGAAGAAAATGAAGTAAATTACTTGCTTCGAGGCGAGTGGCCCATGTGATGAGACTTGAGATTTTTAAATAATCTGAGACAAAAAAACTAGAGAAATATATATCTCTTGAATCACTTGGTGATCATGCATCCTCTTCCTCCAACTATTGATCATTTGTGTATCAGTCAATTAATGTGCTTCACTATAGTTGTATACATACAAATAAATGACGTGATTATAACTTATAATTGTTAATTAAGAGAGTTCTTATTTATTGCTCTTGTGTGCAGAATTTATACAAGGAGCTGGAATTGTTCATGCAAGTTTGTCGCGGGTACACATATATATAATTTATATAGGACTTTTCTATAGCTTCAAATATTTTTTCTGCTGGTTCTCTACCAGTACTAGTTATATATAGCTTATCAAGCTTCATCAATTTTATTAAAGAAGGCATAAATATTTTTAGTATACTTTTTGAAAGGAAATGTGAAGTGCTTAAATTTATTGTCAGTTTGGCATTCATTTGTTTTTTCAGTGATTAGACAATTGCATAGTTCTCCCATATAACATATATAATTGCAGCTGATTTATACACTCAGCAGAAACAACTCTATTAACTTCCACAGATTCGGTACTTTATTTGTTATTCATAGACATGATTCAATACATCCATGATTTCAGCCTTACACTGATAATACACATCATGAAACAGAATCACCATATCTCTACACAAAAAAAGAAAAAAAAAAATACTAGCTAGCATCACATCACAGTTCCACTAACTAGCTAATTAATTATACCGAACCATTAAGATTTGATGCCATCTCAAACATTTAGCCCAACACGGGAGGTAGCGCCACAGTGGGTACCCCGGATGCACCTATTTGGGGACGCACCCAGTACCTGGAGTACCCGGAGTTCCCGGAGTACCCGGAGTACCCATACCCGGAGTAGTCGGAGCAGTCGGAACAGTCGGAACTGTCGGAGCTGTCCGAGTACCCGTACTACATGGAGTACCCGGAGTTCCAGGAGTACCCGGAGTACCCGGACCAGTGGCAGTACCCGGAGTTCCCGGAGTTCCCGGAGTACCTTGACCAGTTCCAGTACCGGGAGTTCCCGGAGTACCCCCACCCGGAGTACCTGGAGGACCCGGAGTTCCCGGAGTACCTTGACCAGTTCCAGCACCCGGAGGACCCGGAGTTCCCGGAGTACCCCCACCAGGAGTACCTGGAGGACCCGGAGTTCCCGGAGTACCCCCACCCGGAGTTCCCGGAGTACCCCCACCCGGAGCACCCGGAGGACCCCGAGTTCCCGGAGCACCCGGAGTACCCGGATTACGCGGAGTACCCGGATTCCACGGATTCCACGGATTCCACGGAGTACCCGGAGTACCCGGATGCCACGGAATACCCGGATTATGCGGAGTACACGGAGTACCTCGAGTACCTCGAGTACCTAGATTTCCAACACTTGCCTCAATTTTTGAGTCGGCAGCATCCGCACCATTGTATACTCCTTTCACATTGACATGCTTTTCTTTAGTTGTAGAGAGATCTCTTGCGGTTGCGGTGCAAATGAGAGCGCCAAGGAGAACTACCAAGAATAACTTGGAAATTGACATGCTAGACTATTGCATGTAGCAGAATATATGTGTATCTTGGTCTTTTTGTTTTATCACTTGGTGTGAGGGGATTTATATAGGACTTTCGCAAATTGTAAGGGTGAATGAATTGGGATAATTGATGTGGTGGTACGAGAGATAAAAATTCATAATTACGATAGTAAAGGATAAAATTGAAATGTGAGAGAAAGTAAATTTTGAACTACAGAACGCAAGTTCATATGCTATTTTAATTTGTAGAATTTAAGCTGAGCAATTTTAATTTTGATAATTCATGACTTAAATAATATATCATACACTTACAACACATATGCAAGTTAGCCGATGTGGTGAGCTCCCAAGGGAGAACAATAAATTTTATAGATTTGAAGAATTGAATGGTCAGATTTATTACACTTAATAATAAGTATTATCTCATTTACAAATATATTAGATAGAATAGCTTGGAGATGGGAGCACTCACGGGGGTTTATAGTCAAATCAGTGTACAATTAGCTCAACTTTAGAGCAAGTACCCCACATAAACCTCTGGTGTGGTGCAAAATGCTCATACTTTCTAAAATCAGAGTTTTCAGTTTTCATGTGGCTAAAAATACAATTTAATAACTAAAAGTATTATAGTGAATGTTTGAGATGTGACAATTGGACTTTTTGTGGTCACAAAAATGTAATGAGTATTTTGTAAAAAATAACCAAAATCTGAAATTTGCAACAATAAATATTTGAAAAATATAAATCTGCCTCCAATATAAATTTGATATTGAAAGGACTAAGATAACAATTCAACCATTCTATCATTGCAATTTTCCTGAATAGATCAATAATAAAGAGCTTGTACAATGCAAAAATGTTAGATCAAACATTTTTGATCCAATGATATAAAATATGTAGAAACAAAATATTGTCGTATGTAGATTTTTTGTCATGACTTGTTACTTGTTTGTCACAACAATAGATCAATAATACGTTGCCATGACATGTTAATTTTGTCCTAGATGGTGACAACTGACAAGATATGCTTTGTCAACATATAATCATGTATATTAATACCTGGTGGAAGGAATTAAGGGTAGTCGACATTGGTTTTTCAGTTAATGGAAAATTAATGGGTGGGCCTAGCTATGTTACCACTTTTATCAACAACAAAAAAAGGGTAGTCGGCACTAGCTAGTCCAGATCCCACTGACTCAAATTTAAGTTTGGATCCAACGGTCCAGATTAAAACTTAAAAGTTTTATATGAATTCAAACTTAAAATGCTAAGATGCGTTTGCATGTTTCTAAGAGTTTGTTTCAAGAGGAATTTACACAGTCATTTTCTTCAGTATATTTTACTGTTATTTTTGAGAGATGCAAAAGAAACTTGAACTCTATTTTTATTCTCTTTTTGTTATATTTGTCACAGTGGAGATTTCTATCTATATATTACAACCATTCCAACGGTTAGAAAAATTGTACCGTTGGTACCTATCATAATTAATATTTTGTACAGCTGTACATATTTACACTTTTGCACATATATCCTTGATCTATGATGAAATTATATTGTGAGATCGTTCTTCAACACCCCCCTCAAGCTAGGATTGTAGATATCGAGTAATCCTAGCTTGCTTGTGATTTCTTCAAATAGTTTAGTAACCATTTTGTAAAAACATCTTCTAGTTGATTCTCACTTCGAACAAACGGTGTTTCTATTTGCTTGGCTTGGACCTTCTCTCTAATAAAATGATAATCGACTTCTATGTGTTTGGTCTGTTCGTGGAATACGGGATTTAGTGCAATGGGACGTGCCGAATTGTTGTCACAATACATTTTCATGGGTTGATCAAGGTTGATTCCCATATCTTTGAGCAATTGTATGAGCCATATTAGTTCGCTTGCGGTTGATGCCATGGCCCGATATTCCGCTTCCGCGCTTTATTGTGCCACGATATTTTGCTTCTTGCTTTTCCATGTGACTAAATTTCCGCCTACAAATGTGCAGAAATCGGTGGTGGATTTTCTATCAAAACTACCGGCCCAATCTGCATCGGAATAGCCACAAATTGCATTAGAATTATTATTTTTCATCCATATGCCCTTCTCTGGGATTTCGTTTTAAATATCTTAAAATTCGATTAATGGCCTCTAAATGTGGTGTTCTTGGTGAATGCATAAATTTACTAATTTGACTTACGAAAAATAAAATATCCGAACGAGTTACCGTGAGATATAAATTTTTCTACAAGTCTTTAAAATTAGTTTATGTTTTCTAAAGGTTCATCATCCTCGATATTTAATTTATACTTATTATCTATTGGTGTAGAGGCCGGTTTACAACCCAATTTACTGGTTTCTTTCAATAAATCCAAAGTATATTTTCTTTGTGAAATTAATAGGCCTTTGATTGAAAAAACTACTTCTATTCCTAGAAAATATTTTTAAAAAGCTAACTCTTTAATGTCAAATTTTTCTTTTAATTGGAATTTGATTTTTCTAATTTCTTCTAGGTTGTTACCAGTAACTATTAAATCATCTACATATACTAACACAAGGGTTATGTTTTTTCCTTCATTTTTGGTAAACCATGAGTGATCAGCATTTCTAATTTTAAAATTGCAAGAAGTTAAATAAAAGCTAAGTTTGTCATACCATACGTGTAGAGATTGTTTCAATCCATAAATTGATTTATTTAACCTACAAACTACGTTAGAGGTACTTTCCATTTTATTGCCCGGTGGTAGTGTCATGTACACTTCTTCTTCAAGTGTTCCTTGAATAAAGGTATTTTTAACGTCCATTTGGTGTAGGTTCCAACCGTTATTTACGGCAATGGAGAATAAAACCCTAACGGTATTCATTTTTGCAACCGGTGCAAAAGTTTCATTGTAATTTATACCATAGGTTTGTGTAAATCATTTGGCCACTAACCTTGCCTTATACCGTTCTAAGGTACCGTCACAATTATATTTAATTTTGTAAACCCATTTGCACCCAACGGATTTTTTAATTTTTGGTAATGGAACAATTACCCATGTTTCATTTTTTTCTAGAGCTTTTAGCTCTTCTTCATGGCTTTATTCCAAGTTGGTTTTTTAATGGCCTCTTGGTAATTTTTCGGCTCTATTTATTTTTCTATGGTAGTAAGGAAAGCTTGGTATGAAGATGAAATTTTTTATATGAAACAAAATTTTGTATAGGATATTGGACGGTATAAGTCACATAATCTCTAAGTCTACTTGATGGTTATGATACTCTAGATGTTCGTCTAAGCTCCGAATTATTTCCTACTTCGGTCTCATTTATGTCATTATTATTATCATCTATTTCTTCTTCAACATTACTTGTATCATTTTCTTCTAAATTATTTTGAGCAATGTGGGGTGTTACGAATTTATTTTTTCATTTGGAATTTGACTAGACACTTGAATGTCTCCCATTTTTTTGAAATAAGGCTCATTTTCAAAAAATATAACATTTCTAGAAATAAATAATTTTTTATTAATGTCTCCCATTTTTTTGTTTACAAATTTCGTTTCATTATCTGACCTAAATATTTTTAATTTGCATTAAATTGATTTTCTATGAGACAAAAAAATTCTTTGAAGCTACTAAAAAATTCTTTTTTTTATTTGAGTAAATATAACCAAGTGGTTTTTGAAAAATATTTAATCATCGATAAAAATAACAAAATATTTAAATCCATTATATGATTCAATTGGGGTCGGCCCCCATATATCTGAATGAATTAAATCAAACATAACTTCACTTTTGCAATTGGAATGAGAAAACGGAAGTTTTGTTTGTTTTGCCAATTTACAAACTTCACAATTAGCACAATTTAAATTTTGACAATCCAAAATATAATTTAAAATCTTGTCGAAGGGATGTCCAAATCTTCTATGCCAAAGGCCAATATCAATGGATTTAGCGGAAGCACAAAAGTAATTTTTTGAGTTAAAAAAATAGTGTCCATTTTCAAGAAATTCTTCACCAATCTTCGTCCCGATTTCCCGGTCCTGAAATACGATATTTTTACAAGAAAAAATTACATCGCAATTTAATTCTTGTGTTAATTTTTGAACCGAGAGTAAGTTTATAGGAAAAGTATCTAGATATAGCACATTAAATATTTTTTTGTTACAAAATATAGTTTCACCTATACCATTTATTTTAGCCTTCATACCGTTAGCTACCAAGACAAATTGGTCGTTTTTGGTCATGTCTAAATTGTATAGAAGTGCTTGGTTACTAAACATATGGTCCGTAGCACCACTATCAATAATTATTTTATCTAACAAATTTAAATTTTTTTAGTGTGAAGAGATACCAGAAAATTTAGACTGGTTTTCTTGGGCTAGCAACACGGACATCTGCTGAACCAGTGATTGCAATTGATCTACTGCCACTGCTGATTCGTTTCCACCAGATCCATTTGGACCCGGACCCACAGACCCATTCGGACCTGGACCTGGTTCATTAAGTTTGGATCCGGTCTGTGTGGAGAAGCCCCCACGCGCATGCATTTCTCCTCCCTTCTCTTTCTTTTTTCCTTCGTTCCATTCCGCCCTTCCTCCAGCGGAGGTCTTACCCCTCCAATGTTTCGTTTTTAAGTGGGGGTGAAGAAACCAGCAGCTCTAATGGGTGTGCCCCTCCTTTTTACACCCCGTGCACCTCTCGATTTCATTGTGATTTGAGTGAATTTGAGATCTAGGATTTTGGCCGAAATTGGGAAAGTTGGATTTTTTTGCCACTGCAAAGCCGTGGGTCTTGTGTCCCTCTTCGGTTATGATTTGTGAAGCACCCATGGCCTCTCTTCTGCTCTCTTCTTGTTGGATCATGTTCTTGATTTGTGAGTAGGAAGGAAGGGGGATGGTGTTCATGATCTGAGCCCGTACGACCTCATAGCTGGGATTTAAACCGGTAAGGTACTCAAATATATCATCTTCTTCTTGCCCTTTTTTTATTATTGCCAAGTCGGTGGTTGGCGGCCGGTATGATCGAAGCTCATCTTTTTTCTTTTGAAGAGCACCAAGGTACTCTATATGTTTCCTCGTGCCTTGCTTTTCATGTTGGATTTCTAGTTTGAGTTGATAGATACGGGTGTAATTGTTTTCTTGCCCGTACATGTCTTTCATGGCTTGCCATAGCTCAAAAGCTGTGTCAAAGAGGAGAAAAAGCTCCGAAATAGATGGCTCGATGGAATTCGTGAACCAAGTTACGATTTTGTCATTTTGGGTTCTCCATTTCTTTGCTACTTTTTTTCGGATTTGGTCAACAAATTTGGGTTTGTCGGTTCTGGCTCTTTGTTTTCTCCTATGATGTATTCTCTCATCTCTCGACTGCTGAGCGCTCTAGATGCAGCCTTTGCCCATGAAAGATAATTTTTGCCATTGAGCAAAGTGTTTGTGAGCTTGGAGGTATAGGTAGCCTCGTGTTGCCCCTCTTGAGCCATTTTGCTCTTTGCTGATTTTTTTGGTTATCGATTTGTTTGTTGTGAATATCAGTTTTTGATATTGCATGATGTTGTTTTTGCGGTCACAGAACCTGTCGCTCTGATACCATGTTATTTTTGAGAGATGCAAAACTGAGGAGAAACTTGAACTCTATTTTTATTCTCTTTTTATTATATTTGTTACAGTGGAGATTTCCATCTATATATTACAACCATTCCAACTGTTAGAAAAATTGTACCGTTGGTATCTATCCTAATTAATATTTTCTACAACTGTACCTATTTACACTTTTGCAAATATACCCTTGATCTATGATGAAATTATATTCTAAGATCATTCTTCAACATTTACCTTGATTTTACATAGTACTTTCACGAAACCTTTGATACCAAAACCACTAGTAACTCTCAAACCAATACAATGGAAAGGAATTTCCCACTAACCTCTCGCCAAGTGACACGAGGCTGTGTTTACCTCCCAACAAATAATGTCCATTAATACCTGGTGGAAAGACTGAAAAAAACCATTATGTTGTGGGCCGCAGACTGGAATGCTGATGGTGGTGGTTGCATCTCTCAGGTCCAACTGTCCAAGAATATCTGACCCCATGACTGCTTTAAATAATGGCCAGCCGCGATCCATTAACTAGATATTGTATGATTTATTATTATTTGATATAATAATAATATTAATGTTAGTGTGTTTTTTTTAATACATAAAAATAAAAGAAATTAAATGAAGAAATGGGATTTTATCCCGTCTATTTTCTGAAAAAAATTCAGAATTCAGATATTATTTTTTGATAAAAAAGAGGTCCGTATGGAACAATTTCTAGAATTCAAACTGGAATAACATTCTATTACTAAGTTGTGTAAATTGCTAATAATCCAAATCTTTTCTGAATTGTGAAGCAAGTTATCTTTTTCGAATTTGTGAAACAACTTATCTGGAAAATCTTATTAAGATATTATTCTTTCTTAAAAAGATGATATTTATACGAATACGTTTTTTTGACATAGAAGTACGTTTTTTTAAACTGCCATTGAAATGAAGTTTTTTTATTTTTTTTTATGTCAAAGACAATTTTTGCTCAAAAGAAAGAAAGAATTATCTAATTTAAATAAAATATCTAAGCTAAGAGGAAAAAACTCTTCAATATTTTTTTGATCTAACTTTCAAAAAATAATAAATAATGTATTTTCAATTATTAGGTATTTAAATGAAAGACAAAGAAAAGGACCATAAAATACTAAAAAAAACAATGGAGAATCTTAGAAGAATCTTGTTAAGTTAAAAATAATAGGGATCGACTAACAGTCCCCCCATTCTGTCCCATAAACGTCTCCCTGATTAACTGATGTGTAAAGTACAATGGGGACCACTAACTACATTAACTACTTGGGGGACCACTTATGATTGAAAAAATTTACAACTGACGCGCGTATATATGGATACTTATGCGTGCAAGTATTATCATATAATATATTAAGTATTCATACCTAAGATATCAAATATTTCTAAAAAAATTGAACATATAAACTTTTTTTATTTCTCTTATCACACACTCATCTTTTACATGTTTTTAGAGGTGAATGTTTTTTCCATTCAATCTCGCCTATATTTATAACGATCTGTGAGAAATTTTGCGAATCTAAAACATCAAGTATTTATACCTAAGATATTAAATATTCATATATAATACATTAAGTATTTATACCTAAGATATCAAGTATTTAAAAAAGAAACTGGACACATCACTTACTCATATTTTACACGTTTTCAGAGGTGGTTTTTTTTTCTCCGTTCAATCTAACCAATATTTCTGACGATCTATGAGGAATTTTGCAAAATTTAAAACCACGAACGTCTTCTACATAATTTTCTCTTTAAAATGAGATCCATGATGACATACTTTCGAGTTGTCTGTCGCACAAGTATTCATACCTAATCGAGCAAGTATCCATAATAGTGGTCCCGCTAGTGGGTATTGACAGTTAGACGGAGACCACTAACTGTTGGTTAAAGTCGTTAATTAATAATTAACATAGTTAGTTAGAATGGGGGATGTTTAGGGGACTGGAGAGCGGGGAACAAAAGAATTACTCAAAATAATATAGTTATATATAGCTTGAGTAAAAAGACCCATTTTTTATATTCAAAACTAACAGAAATTTGATATTAAATTATTTTATTATAATATTATTTATTTGTCAACCCCAATCCAATTTATGGAATTCGATTCATTTCATAAAAGAAAGTTGGGACGGAAGGATTCGAACCTTCGCAATAACGGGACCAAAACCCGTTGCCTTACTGCTTGGCGATGCCCCATTTTTTATATTCAAAACTAACAGAAATTTAATATTAAATTATTTTATCATAATATTCTTTATTTGTCAATCCCAATCCAATTTATGAGATTCGATTGGGGTTGTTTTAGCTTATAATAAAAAATAACTGTCTTAAAAAAATCCAATTAAAGTTAATCCCCATTCACATTCATTTAGTATATAAAGATTGATTGTAACCCAATCCACTATTTTTCGAAAGAAATCTCAAGAGGGTTCATAAAAATTGGTACAAGTGGGAAGCGATATTCCTTTTTAGGTACAAAATACAAAATCATTTAGGTAAAAATATAAACGAGATTGTTATTCTCACCAACTTGATTTTGTTGCACCGACATGCAAGAACCATTTCTCAAAATATGTGCCCAGTTTTTGATAAATCTATAGGACATATAATAACAATCAATCTTTACCATGCAAAAAAAGGAAAATAAAAAAAAGATAAAAAAAGAATTTCTTACTTTAGTAACTATTGACACAGATTGTTTAAATAATTAAAATATAATATAAATTTTATAACTACCAAGTAAAATAGGAAGACAAAACTATGGTACAAAAAAACAAAAAATTTCAAAAGAAGAATTATACTTTTTTTCAAAAGAAGGATTATATTTTTTGTTGTAAAAAGAAAACTACTTTTTTTGATTAATTTGTTTTTTAGAGGAGATGCAAAATAGGAAATAAAGAAGGAAGTTTACTTATTTTATTCAATTTGAGAAATACCAAGGTTCAACAAGGACCTTGGTTCCATGTTAGAGGAGAAAAAAAAATTTTACTTTCGTAACTATTGACACAGATGGTTTGAATAATTAAAATAGAATATAAATTTTATAACTATCAAGTAAAATAGGAGGACAAAACTATGGTACAAAAAAACAAAAATTTTCAAAAGAAGAATTATACTTTTTTTCCAAAAGAGGAATTATAATTTTTATTGTAAAAAAAACTACTTTTTTGACTTAAATTGTTTTTTAGAGGAGATGCAAAAAAAAAAGAAATAAAGAAGGAACTGTATTTATTTTATTCAATTTGAGAAATACGAAGGTTCAACAAGGGCCTTGGTTCCATGTTATTCAATTTGCTTTTGATAGATCTATAGGACATAGAATAACAATCAATCTTTACCATTCAAAATAGTCGTGTCAATAGTAAAAAATCTTTTTTTATATCTTTCTGACTTTTATTTCATCGTATAAATATAGTCATCAAAAACAGCCGTGTCAATGGTAAAAAATCCCTTTTTATATCTTTGTTACTTTTATTTCATAGTATAAATATAGTCATAAAAAACAACCGTGTCAATAGTAAAAAAATATTTTTTTATATCTTTGTGACTTTTATTTCTGTAGTATAAATATAGTCATCAAAAACAGCCGTATCAATAGTACTAAAAAATCATTTTTTATATCTTTGTTATTTCATTGTATAAATATAGTCATATAAAACAGCCGTGTTAATAGTGAAAAATTCCTTTTTATATCTATGTTACTTTTATTTCATTTCTATTGTTTTCATTTCATTTCATTTCTTTATAGGTTTCATTAATTCTGAACCACAGTTTAAAAATTTCTTCAATAAAAAATAAAGTTTAGTTAATGAAAGAGACACATGTCTTCATCTATAGATATCGGCCGAGATTTTTGAAACAACTCCAAATAATGGGTGCAGATTTTAACAGCAAAATTTTGTTTGGACTGTAATGCCCTTCCTTCATAAAGTAAACTTATAAAGGCGTTATTAAAAATTTTAGAATTAATTATAGAAGTTATGGGTAATGGGACTCACTTAGCATTCATTAATTACCTTTGCTATATTTAAAACTTTGTTATGTAAATTCATTCAAGTTTCACCGGTTCTACTTCTGTGGATGTCCATTCAAGAAAAATAAGGTACTTTTTTCTTGTCACTTAGTTGCTTAGGGTATAAAGATCTGATATAAAAAAGATGATGACTGGTATTCAACATTCTTATGTGCGCGACATATAAATTGAGATTTAATTGGGTATAAATAATAGAGTAGGGTTAAAATGTCTCATTGTTTTTTGGTTCAATCATGCCTCACATTCTTATCGTGATTTTCAATGTCCAAATAGTTGATCTGAATTGCTCTACATGATCATTATAATAAATGTACTTTAAGGTCAAATTTTATATTTTTTAGAATTTGTTTACTAATTTTTTAGATAGGTACAAAATTATTATTTTTGGATGATCCAAAATCTTTTGAAAAATATGATTTGGTACATCTCTAAAAAATTAGTAATTTTTAATTAAAAAAGTATACAATTTGGTCTCAAGGCACATTTCAATATGGAGATTATGTTTAGCGGTTCGGACTGACTATTTGGACCTATGAAAACTGAGATAAAGATGTAGAGCAATATTGTGATACAAAAATAATGAAACATTTAAATCCTACTCTAAAGAGTAAGAGCCAAATAATTTGATGTTTTAAGCTGCTTTAGCTATCGAGTGTTTCATTCAATGAAGACCATGAGGTGAGAGAAAGAATATGACTACAAATATATTAGGTATAATGTGAATAGATCCCGAGTTGCTTGCCTAGATATGCCAAAATTATATTTTTGTTGTTTTCTTATCTCTATTTTTATATTAATCAAATTCTTGTTTAGATCCGTCAACGGCTTTGATTAATAGAAGAAATTTTGGATTGAATATCAGTCTTCCAATGAAAAATTCTGATTCTATGCATCATTTTTATGTTTGTTTATGTGTATAAGTCTAAATTTATTGAGATACGTACTCACCACATGCAAATTTTATCATTTCTCTAATTGGTCCGGATTTATTTCATTTTAGATGTCATTTAAGGAATTTTTTTATTAATTGATAATTAATTGGTCATGTCTTCATTTCTTTTTATTTTTATATCATTTACGTAATGTTATTTGTCATTTAATATGTTATGTATGAGATTTATTTATGAAAATATGTCAAAAAAATTAGTACCGATCTAACCTGGTAATTTTTTACTTATTTTAAATAATAATAATAATAATAATAAACCAATTCTAAAAAGAAAATATAAAATTTAGTCTCGAAATACATTTTCAGATTATATTATGTGGTTCAATTCGATTGTTTGAATTTTAATAAATAATTTATAAGGAAGCTGCAAACAATCCTCTGACACCAATCCCCGGATTATCTCTGGTTCTGTAAACTTTAATACTAAATCATATAAACCAATGTAACGAATTCTGCAAACATAACTTTTCATTACCGTGTGGTCCCCAAAAACCTCCACTTTAACCTCCACTTTAAGAAATTTAACTGCTTTGACCGGACCACTTTTAAACCTTTGACCAGGACCACTGGGACCACATCTAGAAGAACTCTAACAACTTTTCAAAACTAGTAACTAACTGGGACCACTTTAAAATTTTTGTAAACATATATAGGTAAAAAAAAATTAAAATTTTTTTTTTCAATTTTTTTTTTTCAAATCTGCTTCTAAATACTACTTCTAATTATTTGGAATTATGTAAACCTTATCACATAACTTTGTAGACAGTTTTGTTAAATATTGTAAACTGGTAAAAAAATTCAAATTTCAATTTTTTTCAAAATTTTATTTTATTTTTTAATCTTTTCTTTAATTTGTATCTAGATGCTACTCTCAATTGTTTTGAATTATGTAAATCTTATCACATAACTTTGTAGACAGTGTCATTGAATACTGTAAATTGGTAAAAAAAAATTCAAATTTTTTTTTATTTTTTTTATTTTATCTAGATACTACTTCCAATTATTCTTTTCAAAATTTTAGTTTTGTTAAATTCTGCATCTAGATGCTTCTTTCAATTATTTTGAATTATGTAAATCTTATTACTTAACTCTGTAAACTTAAGCTTTGAATTATGTAAACCTAAATTATAATTTGTGAATTTTATCTTTTTGTATTGATGTACAACATCCAAAAACTATAACTTTATGTTTTGAATTCTGTAAATTTTATTACTGTAAACTTTGTATGGTGGTACTATAAATACTGTAAACATAACAACTAATCTCATAGCACACATACTATTATGTCTAACAATGAGACATAATTTTTATCACTAAAAAAAATAAATTGTCAATAAATAACATAAATGTTTTCCACCAAACATAACATTAATACAAATCAAAGCAAACATGAATGTGTAACCTTTCGAATCAACAACATAACCTGACCAGATTTAACCTTAACAACGAAAGCATAATTCGAGGTGGAGGAAAGAAAGGCGATCCCGATTGGATCTGGTACTCCCTCAGCTGCTCAGACAAGTTCGATCACATTCATCACACGCCTTACCACCAAATAATTTCATTTCGTGACGTTCATCACGCGCCCTAGAGCATTCATCTTGTTGGCTTACATGCTTGCTCCATTTAAGCATTTCACCTTCTTTACACTTCCTGAGATGTGTAAATATGAATAGCTTGCCACTTTCCATGGCTATCTATCATGGGAAAATGAAAGCACAGAACTTTGCACACCATGTTATATGTAAAAAATTTAGAATAAAGCTGCTTTTTATTTGAACGAGGAAACAGCGCAATCGGCCTTTACCTAAATGAACAGCAAGTCCAAAATGCCAATGCAACTCGTTTGGACTTCAGTGGATTACTTCAATCCCAAACAGAAACCAAGAACACTTAGATGAGTGGATGGAAATACACAAATACTAGTTAGCCAAAAAGCACTAGACAAAAATTAAAAATTAAAACATAAAGCTAAGAGATCTTATAAACATCATGGGTACAGTCATCATTTGAATAAATTACAACACTTCAGGAACTACAAACTAATTACTAATCACTCTTTCCAAAAACTAAACAAACCCCACTTTCTTTATACCTCATAATAAATACCACTAATCAGCTTTACCAGCACCGGATCACAAATGCAAAGAAAGATAGAAACACAAAACTAAACTGATCTTACAACATCAAGGCACATTCATGACTTGGATTGACTGTAGCATGTCTGAGAGCGCAATTACAAGGTCTCCAGACTGGATCATCCCACGGGCCTTCAATAGGGCGTAGGTGCAGTTGAGGTTGCTCTCCATGTCGTCAGAGAAGCTCAAGCAAAAAGGGATCAGGCCCCACTGCAGGTTCAGCCGCCACCGCACAGTTGTCCAAGTGGTGAAGACAAAGATGGGGCAGTCAAGACGGCACCACGACAGTAGGGACGCCATGTGGCCTGTTCTTGTGTACACGAATACTGCATCCACTCCCAGGTTATTTACTGCAAAGATACCTGATCAATGTGATCAGATACTATTTCTTCCTAATTAATGTAAGTATGCAAGCAAGAAATAGGGAAATCAATGTTACTTTTTCTAGTAATATTACCAGTTGGTGCTGCTATCGTTCCCATTAATTGTCTTCAACCTCAAACAAGATATCCTAGTATATATTGGCCAATAGAGAATCAGGCACATCGGGGCCATTGAAACCATCATATATTCCCAACAAAGAGAAATTGGTGTTCCTCAGAGAACACCACGTGATCCCGATCCTCACCCGCCTTTCCCTGTGCCTAGTCCATGGCTCTGACAAATGCTATAATTTGACAGGTGATCTAGAATACAACATGCTAAATACCATTGTACAAATTTTTCCATTTATAGGGACATTGGTGATTTTAAACTGATTTTTGAATCTCAAATTGACAAAAACAAAAACGGTGTAAAATATTGTGAGCTGGCCTATGAACTGCCCCTCACAAATCCAGGATGCGAATAAGAAATATTCGTCGTATTGACATATGAGAACTTCTCAACATAAGTTCTACAAATAGAGAAGATGTCTTTCTCGCTTTCTGTTACGGTGATCGATTAACACCAACCACTGATGTGCATACCCTAGATAAGAAAACCAAATGTCTAAGATATAAGACAACAACACCACTTGAACAATCAATGACATAACATAGAATCTGGATGATGTTCATTATTGGTCAAATACGACGACATATAACTCTTATATGCATCTGCGATATTAAATCGGTGCTCATATATGCCTCTTATATACCCTAAAAAAAAATTACCCCAAAAAAAAAAATTACCAAGGAGTAGGATATATTCATGCATGTCTGAGGGGCTACACGCCTACACATATACTTTATATAAAACTTTTCAATAGCTGGAATTTGTTATCTGCTGGTTCTGTACCAATACCAGTCATAGCATATCTTAGGTTTCCTCAATTTTAATGAAGAAGGTACAAATATTTTTATGCTATTAGAGAGAAACTTTTCAGTGCTTAAATTTATTGGGAATTTGGCATTCATTTGTTTTAACATGGATTGGACAATTGCATAGTTGCCCGATATAACATATATAATTGCAGCCTATTTGTAGAATCAGCAGAAACAACTCTATAAACTCTATCTATTCTCTTTGTATTAATTTCTCATGTTCATGTACTTTATTTCTTATTCATAGACAAGATTAAATACAACCATGATTTCAGCCTTACACTGATAATACAGATCATGATTGGGAATCACCTTATTTCGACAAAAAAAATATACTAGGTAGCATCACATCACAGTTGCACTAACTAACTAATTAATTATACTGAACCATTAAGATTTGATGCCGTCTCAAACATTTAGCCCAACACTGGAGGTAGCGCCACATCGGGTACTCCGGAAGCATTATCATATCCTTATCCGTTAAGGGAACGGGTCGAGTTCCCGGAATACCCGGAGTATCCGGAGTACCCGGAGTACACGGAGTTCCCGGAGTTGCCGGAGTACCCAACCAAGAATAACTTGTAGAGAGATCTCTTGCGGTTGCGGTGCAAACCAGAGCGCCAAGGAGAACAACCAAGAATAACTTGGAAATTGACATGCTAGACTATTGTGTAGTAGAATATGTGTCTCTTGGTCTTTGTGTTATTCACTTGTTGTGCTTTGTGAGGAGAGTGTGAGGGGGTTTATATAGGACTTTTTGCAAATTGCAAGGGTGAATTAATTGGGGTAATTAAAGTGGTGGTACGGGAGATAAAATTGAATTAATTTTTAGTGGTACACCTAGTACTAATTTGCTCGATCATTTTTTTTAAACTTTAATGACTGGTTGGATAAAAGTGAGAGAAAGTAATTTTGAACTACAGAATGCAAGTTAATATGCCATTTTAATATGTAGAATTTAACCTGAGCAATTTTTTTTGATAATTCATGACTTATATAATATATCATACACTTACAGCGCATACTGCATGTTAGCTGATGGAATTCGGATCATCCCAGGTATCTGACTCAAGCAAATTACAAACGGACGGCTCATATTAATTCTTTTAACTTGGCACGAATCTCAAAACAGACCCCTATAGTTTCTATAGGCACCGGATTGACTTTGGTCCAGCTAGAATTAATCTGGGCCGTCCGTTTGTAATTTGCTTGAGTCAGATATCTGGGAGGATACGGATTCTTAGCTGATGTAGTGAGCTCTCAAGGGAGAACAATAAATTATAGAAGGGAACTTTTAGGGATTTGGAGAATTGGATGGTCAGACATATTACACTTAATAGTGACCAAAGACAATTTGATAATTAAAAGTTTGATAGTGAAAGTTTGAGATGTGACAATTGGACTACTCGTTGTGGTCACAAAAATGTAATGAGTATTTTGTAAAAAATAACCAAAATCTGAAATTTGCAACAATAAATATTTGAAAATTATAAATCTGCCTCCAATATAAATTTGATATTGAAAGGACTAACATACAAAAAACTAAGATAACAATTCAACCATTCTATCATTCCAATTATAGTGAAAGTTTTAGATGTGACAATTGGACTTTTTGTGGTCACAAAAATGTAACGAGTTACAAAATAACCAAAATCTGAAATTTGCAACAATAAACATTTGAAAAATATAAATCTGCCTCCAATATAAATTTCATATTGAAAGGACTAACAAGCAAAAAACTAAGATAACAATTCAACCATTCTATCATTCCAATTTTCCTGAATAGATCAATAATAAAGGGCATGTACAATGCAAAAATGTTAGACCAAACATTTTTGATCCAATGATCGCGATACATTTATGTAGAAACAAAATATTGTCATATGTAGATTTTTTGTCATGACTTGTTAATTGTTTGTCACAAGACATGTCATTTTTTATCATATGTAGATCAATAATACGTTACCATGACATGTTAATTTTGTCCTAGATGGTGACAATAGACAAGATATGCTTTGTCAACATATATATATATACTTTGTTCCACGTGCAAGTTCAAATTGGATCTGAAAAATCACTTTAAGGTTAGCCGACATTGGTTTTTCAGTTAGTGGAAAATGGGTGGGCCTATGTTCCCACTTTTATCAAAAAATAAAAAAGGTAGTCGGCACTAGTCCAGATCCCACTGACTCAAATTTAAGTCTGGATCCAACGGTCCAGATTAAAACTTAAAGTTTTATATGAATTCAAACTTAAAATGCTAAGATGCGTTTGTATGTTTCTAAGAGTTTGTTTCAAGAGGAATTTACACGGTCATTTTCTTCAGTATAGTTTACCTTGATTTTACCTTTGATACCAAAACCACTAGGAATTTCCCACTAAGCTCTCGCGAAGTGACACGAGGCTGTGGTGTTTAATTACCTCCCAACAAATAATGTATCTTAATACCTGGTGGAAGGACTGAAAAAAACCATTATGTTGTGGGCCACAGACTGGAATGCTGATGGTGGTGGTTGCATCTCTGAGGTCCAACTGTCCAAGAATATCTGACCCCAAGACAGCTTTAAATAATGGCCAGCGACGGTCCATTAACGTATATGTCATCCAGCTGCCCCATGAGATAGATGAGGTGATAACAATTCCGAAGCTGTCACTATGCTTTTGTGTAAGATCAAACTCATTGCACGAGTGGGCTCTGATCTCAACGCCACAGAAGATCGATATATCTTATGGCGGTGGCTAGAGTGGAAACAAAGTGCCGTGCTGTGCCGTGACTAACACGCCGTGACTTTAGCTCGTGCCGTGCCGTGTTGTGACCAAGTTAATTTTTCACGTGCCGTGTCGTGCCGTGACCAAAATGTCAAGGGGTGGTCACGGTACGCGAGTCACGCCATGCCTAAACATGCCGTGACAATACGTGACTCGCGTGACCATTTAATCATAATTTAGGTTAGTTTATTCAAGATTCACCATTAAATCAATATCCATTAAATCAATATCTAATGGTCCTAATTACACGTGACTCGCGTGACTACGTGTCGTGCTGTACCGTGACTAAATCTTTCACATGCCGTGTCGTGCCGTGCGAAACTTAAAAAAAAAATGGGCACAGTACGCGAATGGTCACGGCACGAGACACGCGAGTCACGGCACATAACTGACACGCGTGTCGTCCCGTTCCGTGACGGAGCCGGCTCCGCCGTGCCATTTTTCCTACTCTACCGGTGGCCAGTGGATAGATAAAAAGTAACAGTAATCTTATCATTATCCAAAATTCCTAATTAAAATTGTAAATTGCTACTGCTGGATTATAATTATAATTTTGAATTGTGACATTATTCCATCCCACATGCTGTGAGGGCCACTTGAAATTAAATAGCATGTATTAAATAACATGCAGATATACATGGAATTAATGAAATAGTGTTCATATATTTGACTTCCTTATTTTAATCACATGATTTCTGAGTGCCATTTTTAAATTAAGCATGATTATTACACTAAGAAGACCTCTCTCTCTCTCTCTCCTTGTTTGTTATTCCTTAAAAAAAATATTCACAATTTAACACCAAATATTATCATCACTTTCTATTGTACCATACTCTCAGGAAAAAAAAAAATGAAGTTTATAATATTCTAAATTTTCTCACTGCTCCATATTGAATAATGCAGTGCTTAGTTCAACATGACAACTTTTTACTGCAGTTGTGTTGACTAGATACTGTAGAACACAATTCAAAAATATCTTCTTTTTCTCTTGCTGATAAAAGACTTTGGGGAGTGTCTTTATTTTTTTTTTTATTGTCATTGCCGTACACAAGTTAGAGATAAAGACTTTTGGAGATCATGGAAAGAGGTATGAATTTTTCCGAAAAAAATTTTAGTTACCACCTCAAACTTTCATAATTTCGCACTTTATCATTATTTGATGCAAAATGTAAATGTTGCCCACGTCCACAGATTTCGAACAAAACAAAACAATCTATGTTTTTTTTTGGCTTAATTATTAACTGAAACAGAACCAAAAAAAGGGTGCACAGACAAGCGCAGACCCAATCTGTGCACGATTTTTTTTTACTTAATTAATTGTTAATCGAAACAAAACAGAAAAAAATGATGCGCAGACTGCAGACTGAGTCTGCGCACGTGCTAGTTTTTGAATTTTAATTTAAACAGTGATAAAATACGAATTATGAAAGTTTGAGTGGTAAATTTCGGTGAATTTGTCCCTATTAGCACAGTAAATGATCTAATTCAATTTAGTCAAATTAAACTCAAGTATTGTTGTGTGCTTGCTTCAGAGTTGTACCTTCACAAAAGGAGATAATTTTCTTTGATGAATGCATGTTGGATCTAAACCCTAGATACTTTTTGAATTTTGATCCTAAAGTAACTCAAAAGTGAGTTTGGATTCACAATGTCAGATCAGAATTTGCACGAATATTAAAGGAGCCATGAGATTTTTTCTCTGATCGGATTGACAGGATTTTTATCGAATGGTCCGGATCTAAATTCAAATTTTGTGTTACTGTAGAGGATCCGGACCTAGTCAGTGATTACTGATTACAAGCTGTATGGCTGGAGTTTGAATCCAAAGAGGTACCGTATCTCGTCAAGTTAGATTCGAAGGTCTGTTTTGATCGGACACGAACTTTAAAAGTTCCATAAATTCCGTGCAGTACTGCAGGGAATATGCACTCTTATGACTATGCCCAAAAGTAGCTAGGTTGTTTTTTTTTTTTCTTTTCCAACTTTTTTATATTTTGTTTAGCAAATATTTTTTCATTAATTAACATCCTAAGTTAATTTGATTCTCTGAATTGCCATTTGCTAAGACTTAAATTACAATTTGATCAGGGAAACTTTCTGTATTTATTGACTTTTGTGAACTGGTATTAATTGATTGAATCCAATTTTTCCTCCCCTTTTTTTCTTTTCTCATTTTCTTTGATATTATTTCTTTTGGGAGCTCAGTTTCCTCAGCTTTTTAACTAGTGGAATTTATAAATGAGTTAGTTATGCCTTTTTATTTTTCTTTACTCATATTTTTTTTGGAAGTTATATTAAAGTCCTAAATTAATTTAATCCTTTGAAGAATTGAAACACACATTTCTTAAAGATCACATTCAATACTTCTATCTCTTTCTTTTCCTTCAGACTACTTGTTATAATTTGTGGAAATTATGAATGAGGGTGAAATAAGCTAGTAAAAAAAATTCCATTATGCTTGATGCTTGCATAGAGTGAAAAGAAAGAAAAAACACAAGTTAAACATGACAACTACTTACACAAATTAATCCTTTTCATCATATATACATTACAAAGTACAAATCAAAATTAGTTGGTGGCAATGTGAGAAATTTTTTTTTTTTTTGAAATATTTGGAAGAGACATGTGTGAGAATTTCTCAGTATGTTTTTGTTGATAAAGAAGTCTTTGATGCCGGTTTGTTCTTTTTCTGAGTTATCCTTGCTTTCAAGTACAATTAGTAGAGTTCGCAAACTAAATTTTTCGAAAAAAAATTCAAAGCATTTAGATTTCTTCAAAAAATAGATATAATTTTATGAGACACATGGATGTTTATACATTTATTGTACCGTTAATTATAATTGCGACATGATCCGTAAAAGTGATCGTGAAAGATTTTCTTAATTTTTTGGACGATTATAAAATACAGTGTGAATTCAAACGTTAACATGATACACAAGCACTATATAATGTCTTTTGATCTACATAAATGTGGAATTTAAAAAAAAATATGCATCATCTCGAATTTATTTTTTAATATAGTATAGAATAATAAAATTAAGAATGAATGAAAAGAAAAGAAAAATATAAAATATCATGATACCTTTCTAGAGATGGAGAACCTGAAAAATATTGAATTCCTAGACCGTTCATGCTAAATTGTATTCAGAAAAGACTTCAAACATAATTATTTTTGAGAAGCATATTGATATTAGTATGAGAAAGTGTGGAGTGTCTTGGGAGACTTCAAGTAGGATATTTATAGATTTTGCAAGGATAAGTCCTTATTTAATTTCATTGTGGGACTAAGGAAAATAATCAACCGGATCAATATTATGTCCAAGTCGTGAAATATAATTTGCTAATATTATATAATTGTATACACCAGATTTTGTTCAATATATGTACTAAATCTTTTTAAAATAATCAAATAGAAACTTTTTAGTATAATACATTTTTAGGTTTTTTTTATATTAAATTGAGTTAAAACTTTCTACTTTAGTTAAAAGCGTACATGTTAATTATTTGTCTAGTAACATTTCTTTATTTTTTTTATGTTTGGAAAGGAGTTGTGTATTGTAGGCTGTGTTGAGATTCTAAATATCAGGTCATAGTCCAATTAAATAGAAAAAAGTATAAATAATAATAGTCGGCCCAACAAAAGCCCTAAATATTCAGGCCTACATAATAGGTTTCATTTCCTCAATTTGTTAACCATCTTCTTTCTCCTTTTTAACCAACTAAAGTTACATACTTTGACACCACTGCAATGATATTTATCTCATTTTGAGTGGTACAACTAGAATTTATTGTTGGGTCAATGTTAGTTCTCAAAAGCATGACACCACTGCAAATCTGCAATAATACTTTGACACCAATTTATTAACCATCTTCTTTCTCCTTTTTAACCAACTAAAGTTACATACTTTGACACCACTGCAATGATATTTATCTCATTTTGAGTGGTACCACTAGAATTTATTGTTGGGTCAATTTTAGTTCTCAAAAGCATGAATAAAGTAAATAAACAAATGTTCAAGCATCTCTAATGCAATATAATTCTATGTTCATAAACACTTTCTTTCTCTTTAAAGTTTCAGTTAATCTATTTCATTTGCCTGACTAGACAGTGAATTCATATGCCGCTAGATTTTGGCTGCGGCAGGACCGCTTACACCTACAATCACGGCAGGACTGCTTACACCTACAATCACGTCCGTGAAAGGACCGCTTTCGCCTACAATCACGTTTATGATAGGACCGCATCAGCCTACTATCACGTTCATGATAGGACCGCATCAGCCTACAAACACATCCGTGACATGACCGCTTTCGCCTACAGTCACGTTAATGAGGGGTCTAGTGGAACACCGACCCAGTGTATACATCCCGATACGCAAGCATATTGGCCCCTGTTCACCTTAATTATCTGTTCATGTCACGTTCATTCATTTAGCACAGCACGCATGTCATAGTCCTTTGATCAAATGAATAATCCTATCTTAATATTTTCTAACAAAGTCAATTAGTTGTTCGAATTCAACATGCATAATTCAACTATATTAAAAATAAATGCACACAAAACACAAAACGATAAGTAATAATTTCACAAAGTCCAGAAAACCCGCACCTGATATTTGAGTAATTCCTTGATCGTCTCTTATGTCGTTATTATCCTTAAAAGTCGAACCTAAACCGTAAACATACCTTTAATAAATAATGTTTGAATTCACTGATTCTCGTTTCCTAAAAACCCTTAATACTATATGTTCTTAATCCTGACTTTGGAATTTTTAATTAGTTTACTATCTAAGCGAATTATCAAGGATAATAATCTGACTGTTCTAATAATTAAACCTCATGTTAGATGTTGTTTTGTTAATAAAAGAGTCTGACAATTAGTTAGGCTTAAAATCTCATGTTGGATATCCTCTCTGATTAGTATTCCAAGAAAGAAACAAAATAATAAAAAGAATAATTTGCTTCTGTTATTTGATTCTAGTTATATAAAAAGAATAATTTCGGTTTTTAAAATAACTAAAGAGGTCATTATTAACAAACCAAAAATTTCAGATTATAAAATATAAAAAAATATATATTTTTAATAAAGAAAATCTCATTTCTAATATTAAATTTTCAGATGTTATTAAAATAAATACTAATAATCACAAGGTATTCTAATATTCCAAAATTAATTTCCTTGTTTATAAATAATTTCTACTAACTATATGTTTTTGAATAACATATCGAACACGTTGAATTAAAAGAAAACTTTCAGATTTAAATTATAATTTCAGAATTCTTACCAATTCAATGAGTATATATATGCATCGTCTCAGCCTCTCAAACTCAGATATAGATATCTATGTCTCTGATCTGATCAGTGTACGGGTAGATTTTCAGAAAAATAAATCAATAAGCTTTGAGATTCTGGATGAGCGGTATAGATACTACGCTGAATGGTATCTTGTTTCAAGATCTGAAGGCAATTAAGTCACTTTTGTGGTTTATGAAATTAGTAGCTGAATTTGTATTTTCAATTAATTGTCCTAATTTAGTCATAATGATATCTTATCAACAAACCACATCCCCATTAGTTGTAAAAGAGAAAAACGCATTTGGAGCAAATATCCTAATAATGTATAAATTACAGTATTTACTTTTCTATCAAAATTAGTTTATTCGGATGCATAGTAGAAAAATAATATAAAAGTTTTACTGTTAGCAAATCTCTAATATAGTTATAATATTCTCCATTAAAGAAAAATGAACAAAATTCGAAAAGTTAACTTGAAATGAAGAAGAGTTTTCTTTTGTTGCTTATATAATTATCTACTGATTATACCATAAGAGAAATAAACATGTTTTCAAGCAACTTTACTAGGGTAGAATTAGAGGGTGGTATTTACCTATGCAAAAGTCATTTACATTTTGCATTTATATATTTTGTCAATTCCTATTGTCCCATGGTGCCATGTGCTTCTGAGATTTTTATTAATATCCAAAGTTAATTAGAAATTAATATTTATGTCCAGAATTCCCGACTTTTGCTAAAAATGCCCAAACCGGCCATAAAATTGCCGGCTTTTATGGCCGGTTTACTCTTTTTTTTTTTAGAGACACTATGAAGAGCTAAATAATGAAATCTAACACTGAAAATACGAATTTTTTGTTTAAATTATTTGTTAGATTACTTCTTTTGATTTATAATTAACATATTTATACTAAAATACACTAGATTACTTGAAATTATGTTGAATTACACTATATTACAATAAATTATGTTGAATTACAGTAAATTACGTTAAATTACAATAACTTCGCTAACTATTCTGAAATACGGTCAATTACGCTAAACTACGCAAAATTACGCTAAAGTGAACCGATTTTGTGTAATCTTTCATGAATCATAAAAAATAGTAAAAAGTATTCGGAAAATAGTAAAAATTGGTACTCTACAAGTTCATTATGTAACTAATTTACTGAGGTACTTAGATTGAATAATAGAAATAAAAATCTTAATCGGAAACTTTAATTCAAGTTTTGAGACTTTTCCCTTAGTTTTTTGGCAATTCTGAATTTTGAAATCCGACATAGTAGGCATGAACGCATGCATCTTTTCACAACCTTTACGAAAAGTGGTCATTAGCTGAAATCGGACACTCGAGCGCCGTTTTATGACCGTTTGAAGTTTCGTCGTTGTTTTTCGCCTTTTCAGTGAAGATGTCGTCCCTATTCAGATGTAATTTAGCGTAATTTAGCGTATTTTAGCGTAATATAATGTAATTTAGTGTAATTTAATTTAATATAGTGTAATTCAACATAATTTCAAGTAACTTAGCGTATTTTAGTATAAATATGCTAATTATATATCAAAAGAAATAATCTAACAAATAATTTAAACAAAAAATTCAAATTTTCAGTATTATATTTCATTATCTTGCTTTTCATAGTGTCTCTAAAAAAAAATAAAAAAAAAGTAAACCGGCCATAAAAAAAAGTAAAATGGCCAGTTTACTGGAGGAGTAAACCGACCATTTTTGGGCATTTTTTCCGGAAATCAAGAATTCTGAGTATAAATATTAATTTCTAATTAACTTTGGATATTAATAAAAAAATGTCGGCATGTGCTTCTGTGGTACCTGCACAACATCTTTCCTTTTTAATGGGTATTAGCTTGTAACAGGACTGTCAGGTTCGGTTGCTATTTTTTATATAATTAGGTACTGGTACGTTAACTATTCTCTTTTTTGTTTTTGTTTTTTTCCTTAATTTTTGTAATTGTGTAATAACCTATGTTTTATTCAACCGCCTGTTACACTGCTTAAGTTTTATTGGTCATTGAGTCCGTAAGTGTTGTTTGATTCAGTCCAGGCAGAGACAAATATAATATATACAGCTGGGTCCCTAAGAGATCTCAAACGTACCTTTTAATTAGGTTGAAATGTATTTAATGTATGCAACTGATGATAAGTTGTAGGGATCCAAATCTGCTGAAATTTCAGTACATAAACAGTGTTTTTGAAATTTCTGTAATTCAGAATCCAGCCATTGAACTGTTTCGAGATACGTGCACAGAAAAACTAGCTGTTTCGAGATGCGTGCATAGAAAAAGTTGAACGGCTGGATTCGGAATTTCAGAAATTCCAGGAACACTGTTCATGGAATTTGGATTTCAGCAGATCCGATTCCTAAGTTGAAGGGTCCTAGCCAGCAAATGAACACTGCCAAATTTAAAAGAACAAAACAGAAGGCTGACATTTTTTATTTTTAGAAAGAAATAAATATTTTATATAGAACCGGAAAGATGATGAATTTTTTTTTAAGGCATGGAAGGAACCACACCAAATGATTTGGTGCTGTTCCTTTGCGAATTCGCTAAAGAATCGCATATTTGATGCTATTTCTTAGCGTGCTACAATGTCTTCCGTTCGACAGTCACATAAAATCCCATTTAGCAACTACATATTTGATGCGGTTTTCTTACACTGTCTTTCGTGCAGTGACGTACCCTCGATCGATCTCTTCCTTTTTTCTTTCTTTTCTTCTCCCGGAGCGAACCTCTTCTTCCTTTTTTCTTTCTTTTCTTCTCCCGGAGCGAACCTCTTTCTATGTCTTCCCTCTTCTGTGGCGTTTTGGAAAAAATGAATTAATAAATTCTTCTCATTTTGTTGTCTATTTTCACATTCCATTTAATTTGTAATTATTAGAATTGACAGAAGAACTCAAAGAACTTCAGATCTACAACGTTGACAAGGTAAATTATTAGTAAATTACGTTTAAATTTTGATAAAATTTTCCGAATTTAATTTTCAAATTAAAAAAGAATTGTTAGAATCTGAAAAATTGGAGTGTTGAATTGCATGAATTGATTATTAATTTATTGTATGGAATTGTTATTGTAATTTTAAAATGAGGATATATAGGGTAGAAAATTAAGTAAACTATTTTACCAATTTTATCATAATTTTACTCAATTTTCCAATTCTCAAAATTTCCATACAATAAACAAAATTGCAATTACATTTTCCTTATTCAAGTTCATAACAATGGCTTGATCGATCTATTTATGCCATAAACAAATTTTAGGCACCAATTGCTCAATGTAACACTTAAAAAGATAGAGAGAGAGAACAATGAAGAAAATTAAGTAAATTACTTGCCATGAGATGAGACCTGAGATTTTGAATAATCTGGGACAAAAAGATTAGAGAAATATATATATCTCTTGAATCACTGGGTGATCAGGCATCCTCTTCCTCCAACTATTGATCATTTGTGTATCAGTCAATTAATGTGCTTCACTATAGTTGTATACATACAAATAAATGACGTGATTATAACTTATAATTATTAATTAAGAGAGTTATTATTTAATGCTCGTGTGTGCAGAATTTATACTAGGAGCTGGAATTATTCATGCAAGTCTGAGGGGGTACACATGTATATAATTTATATAGGACTTTTCAATAGCTTCAAATATTTTTTCTGCTGGTTCTCTACCAGTAGTAGTTATATATAGCTTATCAAGCTTCATCAATTTTTTTAAAGAAGGCATAAATATTTTTAGTATACTTTTTGAAAGGAAATGTGAAGTGCTTAAATTTATTGCCAATTTGGCATTCATTTGTTTTTTCAGTGATTAGACAATTCCATAGTTCTCCCATATAACACATATAATTGCAGCTGATTTATAGACTCAGCAGAAACAACTCTATAAACATAATTAGCGAGACTATCAATTTTTATATTAACTTTCTCAGGTTCAGTACTTTATTTCTTATTAATAGACATGATTCCATACATCCATGATTTCAGCCTTACACTGATAATACAAATCATGATTCAGGATCACCTTAACTTATTTCTACACACACACACACAAAAAAAAAACATACTAGCTAGCATCACATCACAGTTGCACTAATTAGCTAATTACTTGTACCGAACCATTAATATTTGATGTCATCTCAAACATTTAGCCCAACACGGGAGGTAGCACCACAGTGGCTACCCCGGATGCACCTATTTGGAGTGGCATCCAGTACCTGGAGTACCCGGAGTTCCCGGAGTACCCGGAGTACCCCTACCCGGAATAGTCGGAGCAGTCGGAGCAGTCGGAACAGTCGGAGCAGTCCTACCCTTACCACACGGAGCACCCGGAGTTCCAGGAGTACCTGGAGCACCCGGACCAGTGGTAGTACCTGGACGTCCCGGAGTTCCTGGAGTACCTAGACCAGTTCTTGGAGCTCCTGGAGTTCTCGGAGTTCTCGCAGTACCTATACCTAGTCCATTACTTACATAAAATTTTGGGTCTGCAGCATCTGCATCAGTGGAGACTCCTTTCACATTCACATGCTTGTCATTAGTTGTAGAGAGATCTCTTGCGGTTGCGGTGCAAACGAGAGCGCTAAGGACAATAACCAAGAATAACTTGGAAATTGACATGCTAGACTATTGTGTGTAGTAGAATATGTGTCTCTTGGTCTTTTTGTGTTATTCTCTTGTTGTGCTTTGTGAGGAGAGTCTGAGGGGGTTTATATAGGACTTTTTTGACAATTGAAAGGGTGAAAAAATTGGGGTAATTAATGTTCTGTCAGTGTGGTATCAACCCAAACATAGGTTTTTACAATTACAAAAAACAAGTTAAAAAACAAAAAAGAGAAAAGTGTGAACGTATCAGTACCTAATTAAACATTACCAACCCAAACTGACTTAAGTGATGGATAGTAAAATTATTAATTGGAGAATATGGACAATGAGCAAGTCATGAGAAAATAACATACAACTACTATAATTTGTTTTATAACTGTAGATTAAAAACATATATAATACGGTGGGTAATTGACGGAACAATAAAAAAATTGACCGAACAATAAATTATGGAGTTCAAAATTTACTGTCTCACTTTTATCCAACTGGTCCTTAAGTTCTAAAAAAAAATGACACAATAATAAATTGTAGGGGTACCACTCAATATTAATTCAATTTAATTATTTACCATGGTTTGGAATCTCGGCCGAGTCAACTCGGCATCGGTCGGGTCCGATCAGAGTTTTACCCGAGTCTCGTGTTCATGCGAGTTTTTCATCAAAACTCGGTTGAACAGTGTTTGACTCAGCCAAGTCAGACTGAGTTATCTGATTTTTGGTCCTAGTCAGACCGAGTCTTTCAGTTATTTTATGTTTTTTCTCAAAATAATTGTTGATCTATGATTTCAAATCACAAAAAAAGTTATGCTCACAAAACAAAATTATAGCACATACAATCCATAGGCAATTACTAAGTAGAAATAGCACAATTAATCCACGTCGGCAGTCAAGGCTCAAAAGTTACGTCGGCAGTCAAGGCTTTTTCAAGGCTTTTTCTGCTTTTCACTAAATAATCCTCCCTGGCAATTCTTCTATCTTTCTACTCTACATAGCTGTCTGTAGTATCGCTACGTAGGCTTCTATCTATGATAGCTGTCTTTGCTTGCTTCAGTGCTCAGTAGTGCTTTCTGAATACGAGGATGTTAATAATTTTTCATTTGATATTATATTAATGTCTTGTTTCGTTTTTTACTCTGTATAACAATATTCTATTTCGTATTTTAATACAGAGTACTATGAAGTGATTCAACCAGCTCAGCATAGCTTATTGCAATAAAAAAATGGTGCTATATTTGTAGTGATTATTTGAGTGTAATTTTTTGTCTTAACATGTTTTTTTAACAAATATTTTTATCATTTTTTTCCTATTTTTTGGGTACAAAACAAGCTTATGTCAAAAAAATCTGAATTTCCGATCCAATTCTTCCGATTCCGGCTGATTTATCCAAATCCGATTCCACGGTCAAGTATCCGAAAGTTTTGACATATATGTTTTGACATAAAAAGTATGGATTCTTTTGACATATATGTTTCAAAGTTTAATTCTGAAAACATTAATGCCACACCACATTTATCCCCTGAAGGCTAAAAGTTTAATGTCACTTGCCAAAACATGTATGGTTTCTTTGATGGGTTTGAAAAAAGCATCTATGTGTTTTATGTTCATATTAGTTCACCAATATATTTTTCTATTCCATGACTTGGGTCACCATTTCATTCTGCCTTAATAAATCAGTACACATGCTTGATGTTTATCGAACCAGCTAGCTAGCTAGGCTAGCTCCGAGTATCTTATATATATGCGGTACGGACGTGCCAGACCCATGGAGGTGAGTCACTTCAAATCGTACCAAAACTTTATTGGGGTCAGTCTAAAAATTCACGAGATTCTTTACAAATTCGTGCAAGATTAAAACAAATGATTCGGATCTAATAAGAATCAATAAGACAAAAAAATTATTTATTTAATTTTTTTCATAATATTATCAGGTCATTCTTGTTTTATGCAAAGAATGTTTTTTGACATTAGTATATATTTTTAATATCGATATTAATATTCATACTTTATTTTCTTATTGATTCTTTATACTAAATTAATTCTAATATTTAAAATTTTCGTATGTAAATGCATGTAAAGTATTGAATTAATAAGAATATACACTTACACAATATGTTAATGAAAAAAAATTATTTTTATCCGTACCTTATAAGCTAAATAAAAAAAGTTTTATCCGTATGAGTATCGGATACGGATACGGGTACGATACGGACCCGATATGTACTGGATACGCCAGCTGGCGTATCGGATGATATGGCGTATCTCTAACCATCTGATACAGCTCCGATATGGATTGAAACGGCCTGATACAGCTCCGATACGGATTGAAACGACCAAAACACCATGGTGCACCCCACGAATGGACCCGGTTCTTGTGCACCATGCATGGTAAAATGTTTTTTTTTGCCCCAACTGGAAATCGAACTTGACTCTACTGGCTAATCGATGCATTATTTTCCCACTGCACTATAGCACTTTTGTTGTTTCAAACTACTAACTTTTATATTTAACACATACTTAAGTTGATTTTGATATTTAATTATATAATAGAAGTGTTAAGTTAATAAAATAATTAAAATAAAATATATATAGTACCCGTATTGTATTCAGAATTTTTTAAAATTAACGTATCGCCGTATTCGTATCCCTACAACGTAAGTATCATTCATACGAAATTTTTATTAATATTCAAAATCATTAATTAATTTTACAATCTACCCACTTCTTTTTGCGAGAAAAATATACAATTTTATAAAATTGGGATCTACTCCTTGTCTTCTTCTTGTCTCTTGCCATATATTATAATGAAAGTACAAAAAGAAGTTCCAATATCGATGTGTTAGTTTCTCTTCCTCCGAGGTTTGAAGTTGGGATTCTCTGTTGCATGCTAACATGTACACACAATCTAATTTAAGTTCATTTATTAAAAGATCTAATAATTTAAAAACGGTAATAGTCAATCTAAGATTAAAAATCGTGTTTATTTATTTATAAAATAAAATTAACATCCTTACTTTACACAAAAAAAATCATAGTTTAGTGATAAAAACAATTTTTCTAATTACATTGAGAATAATCAATTTTAAGAAAATCATGGTGGTATGAGAGATTAAAGATGTTAATTTCATTTTTTTGGCTACAAAACAAGCTTCTACCAAAAAAATCCGAGTTTCCGATTCCGGCCGATTCATCCGAATCCAATTCCACGGTCAAGTATCCGATTTCGATTCCAATTTCGATTCTGAGTTTCAAAACCATGGTGGTATGAGAGATTAAAGATGAACATTACGATAGTAAATAATATCTAATTAAATTAATTTTGTGTGGTACCCCTAGAATTCATTGTTTTTGAACAACAGAACGCTAGTTACTATGATATTTGGTCGAATTTGACCCGAGTAAATTTTATTTTTGATAATTAATAACATAAATAAAATATATCATACACTTAAAATCTCATCAATTGAAAAACATAAATCTGAATCTGCTGATTTATTTTGCAACAAAGTTCAATGCCATTTGGCTAAAAAGTATGGATTAATTCTGAAAACATCAATGCCACATTTATTCCCTCAAAGTTTAATGTCATTTGGCAAAACATGCATGTATAGTTTTTTGATGGGTTTGAAAGAAGCAGCTATGTGTTGTATGTTTTTTTTCTCACAGCTTCCTGATTGTTCATATTGATTCACCAATAATTTTGGCTATTCCATCACTTGGGTCACCATTTCATTCTGGAGTCCGGCTACTATAACACTAGTGTCATTTCAAACTAAATAACACTACATCTTAAACCATTGGATCTACTTTAATATTCGTGTACAATATAGCACTGGAATGACACTAGTGTCTTGCACGAATATTAAAGTAGATCTAATAGTCTAAGATGTGGTGTTATTTAGTTTGAAATGACACTAATGTTACAGTAGCCGGACTCTTCATTCTGCCTTAATAAATCAGTACACATACTTAGTAGCCGGACTCTTCATTCTGCCTTAATAAATCAGTACACATGCTTGATGTTTATCGAACCAGCTAGCTCCGGAGTATCTTATATATCTGGTACGGACGTGCCAGACCCATGGAGGTGAGTCACTTCAAATCGTACCAAAACTTTATTGGGGTCAGTCTAAAAATTCACGGGATGCAACCGCATCTCTAGGGAACTGAGCAAAGACACGGCTCAACTGGTCAAAAGTTTTGGTATGCCTGACCGGTCAAAAGATTTAAATGTCGACTGAGAAGTTCAGAATGAAGATAAGGCTATCTTTGTATTAAGCTTATTTTTCTTTTTTTAGTGCTGTTGTCGTCGGTTGCTTTCTTCTTGCTTCATCTTTTTTTCCATTTTTATTTACTATTCTTTTTTATAATCCGGGTTTCCATTTTAGAAACTAAAAAAACTCTTACCAATGATGGTTAATGAAATGTGGGCTAGACCTTTAATTTTTTTATCCTTTTTTTCTTTATTTATCAAAAAACTCAAAAAAAAAACTATTCTTTCTTTATCCTTTTTTTCCATTGATTACTCAAAAAAAAAAATTCACGGGATTGTTTAAAAATTCGGGCAAGATTAATAAATCCTGGCTAGTCAAGTCATGTCGGCAGGATCTCAAGCATAAGTTCCATGTATAGATAGATATACATAAAATTTCGACACAAAATCAAAATTAAATTGATACCTGTTATTCTGTTAATATATTCTGTTAATAAATAGATACATCCTATACAATATAAATTACAAAAAAATATATACAATTTATTCAAATAAGTATGAATCGTATGAATTTTTAAATTTGCGCATGATTCACAAAATTTTTGTCCGTTCCGTACTAAATTGTGTTTTCCTATTGGATAAAATTGTTCTTTGACAAAGCCAAATATTTTGTCAATAAAGTAATTTTAGCATGCATCCATCATATTTAAATGGCATATATGCCCCCGCTTGTTTAGGTCCGTTGTTTTTTATTTTTATTTATTTTTTAACTTTAATCTTATCTATCATCAGTTTTCTTACTATTTTATATTATATTTGTTGATAGATAATCGTCCATTTATTTTAGAAGAAAAATAACTAAAAATATGAAAGAGCATTACTCATGCAAACTTGTTTTGCATATATATGTGGATATTTTGATAAATTTCAGGATATTATTTTGTATTTTTTTCTTGACAACACATGTTTTGTATGTATATATAGGATAGTGCTACGGTGCTACGAGTAGCATAGAGCCCCTCCGTGCTACGGCTCACTTTTTGAGTTTTCAAAATTCTAACGATCGATCCGAACTGTTTAACATCATCTCCATATGAATATGTACTTGCAAACCAAATTTTACATTTTTTAGAATTTTTTTACTATTTATTAAGCCACTTTGAAAAAATACTAATTTATACACAACAATAAACTTTTCTGGACCACTGGATCAGCGATTTTCAAAGTGGCTTAATAAATAGTAAAAAAATTCTGAAAAATGTAAAATTTGGTTTGCAAGTACATATTAATATGAAGATCATGTTGAACGGTTCGGATCGACCGTTAGGATTTTGAAAACTCAAAAAGTGAGCCGTAGCACGGAGGGGCTCTATACTGCGCGTAGCATATTAGCAAAATCCATATATATATAGTGGCTAATATCAAAATATTTGCACCAAGGCTCCCATGCAACCAAGTTGTTTTTGGATTTTTAAAGACCAAACCGTCGATCCAAACCGTTCGATGTTCAATCTATATTAAAATCTGCTTGGAGACCAAATTTTACATTTTTCGGAATTTTTTACTATTTATTAAGCCACTTTGAAAATTGCTGATCCGGGTGAACAGTAAAAACATGCAACCAAATTCTGGACCATGTGATCAGAAATTTTCAAAGTGGCATAATAAATAGTAAAAAAATTCCAAAAAATATAAAATTTGGTCTCCAAGTAGATTTTAATATAGAGATCACATCTAACGGTTTAGATCGACCGTTTGGACTTTGAAAATCCAAAACGACTTGGTTGCACGAGGGCCTTGGTGCAACCAAGTCGTTTTTGGATTTTCAAAGTCCAAACAGTCGATCCAAACCGTTAGATGTTCAATCTATATTAAAATCTGCTTGGATACCAAATTTTACATTTTTTGGAATTTTTTTACTATTTATTAAGCCACTTTGAAAATTGCTGATCCGAGTGAACAGTAAAAACAGTGCAACCAAATTCTGGACCATGTGATCAGAAATTTTCAAAGTGGCTTAATAAATAGTAAAAAAATTCCAAAAAATGTAAAATTTGGTATCCAAGCAGATTTTAATATAGATTGAACATCTAACGGTTTAGATCGACTGTTTGGACTTTAAAAATCCGAAAATGACTTGGTTGCACGAGGGCCTTTGTGCAAATGTTTTGATATTAGCCACTCTTTGTATATATATATATATATAGTATGGCTAATTTGCTTCCGGAAGCATTTCGGACGAGGTGCTTACGGGGGCATATCTTAGTATTTGATGTTCAAACAACAAATTCAAACCGTTAAATGTTCAATCTATATTAAAATGTACTTCGAGACCAAATTTTACATTTTTTGGATTTTTTTTACTATTTATTAAGCTGATTTGAAACCCGCTGTTTTCAATGGTGTAGAAATTTAATAAAAATAACAGTTTTCAAACCAGCTTAATAAATAGTAAAAAAAAATCCAAAAAATGTAAAATTCGGTCTCCAGGTACATTTTAATATAGATTAAACATCTAACGGTTTGATTTGTTGTTTGAACATCAAATACTAAGATATGTCCCTGTAAGCACCTCGTCGAAATGCTTCCGGAAGTAAATTAGTCATACTCTGTGTATATATATATATATATATGGAAGAGATGTTTTGACAAGATATGAAAAAGCATTTTGACTTCTGTTTTGTATATTATGCTTTTTTTCTTCACGAGTTGGTGGGTGGTCTTAGCCACGTAGAAATTCGTGCATGTGTTGTGATGTAAAGTCCTTAGAAAATATGTAATTTGTATATTATGCTTTTTTTCTTCACGAGTTGGTGGGGGATTTTTTTTAAAAACAGTAAATAAAATAATAAAAGTTAAAGAAACGACATGATTGTTTCGTAAGTTATAAAAACAGCAAAAATCGAATCCGGGATTCGGTTAAGTTACATATTTTCGATTAACCGAATACCGTATTCGGTTAAGCATATTTTTACAAATCAGATTCCGAAAACTATGTAAACTCCGTGTAACACCCACCAATAACCGAATTGGCAATTCGGTTAAGATTTTTTTTTGATTTTCTAATGTAAACCGAATAGCAAATTCGGTTTACATTATTTTTTTATTTTTTATTCTAAACCGAATATGATATTCGGTTAGATTATTTTTTTATTTTTTATTATTAACCGAATAGAGTATTCGGTTATGAGTATTTTATTTTATTTTTTTAACCGAATAAGCTATCTGATTGGCTATCTGATTTGGTATTTGTTATTTTGTTAAAGCGAATTGGCTATCTTATTGGCTATCTTGGCTATCGATTTGCTATTTGTTATTTTGTTAAACCGAATTGGCTATCTGATTGGCTATATTGGCTATCTGTTGTTTTGTTAAACCGAATTGGCTATAAATTACCTTCTTCTCTCTTCTCTCTTCTCTCCTCAATCATTTATCTTCTCCTCTCTTCTCTTCTTAATTATTTATTTCAGAGACAGAGAGACAGAAGAGACAGAGAGACAGAGAAAACTTCTCCGAGACTTTCGTGCTTCTCCAGTGTAAACAATTTCAGTTTTTCAAATTACAGATCGGACCCTTCATTGTGTTTCTAGCATTCGTCTGAAGATTGTAGTAAGTTTTTTTTTTCAATTATGAACATATTTTTAAAATTAAAATTAAAAATTATCGAATGTTGATCGTAAAATTTTTGTTCAGGAAATGTCTCAAGTATTAATAAATGTGTACCACAGACGCGAAATTACAGACGCACCGACCTGTACATTTTATGTTACTAACTCAACTAGTCTTGATGAGCTAAAAAGACAGATATATGTTGGCATTCGTTTGCTCCCTAGCCGGTTCGATCTGACAATCAGCGCGCGTTTGAACACGGCACCACCTGGCTCAGCAGAAAAATACCAGTTATTCAACGTAGACCACGAAACGATCTGGGATATGGTGCTTGCGAATGCCACTCCGGTACTGAATTTTAAACTTCTTGAATTAGTGGTTGAGTCAGTACCAGTTGTTAGTCAGACCAATTATGACCCGTACCCGGGTAGTGTACCTGGAACTAGCAGAGGCATACCGGTGAATGATTCACCCATACATTGTGATGAAACCACCGAAATACCCCCCGTTGATTTGCATGATTATTTTGACCAGCTGAATAATAATACTGGCTCAGACACTAGCTCTGACCCTGCTGAGCCGGTTGTCGGGGAAGATGATATGGCCGAAATTGAGGATCATATTAGGATGGAAGAAGTAAGGAAGGAGTGGCAATCGTCTATTCCTTTTATTAATCGGGGATTGCAGCATCCTTGTTCGGCATTTCATGACGATGTGCCGATGCCGTACAAGGATGAAGCATTTTTTGGTTATCCACCCAGAACCGACGGTCCATTTTCGGTGGGACAGATATTTGAATCCAAAGCTGATCTTAAATCGAAGTTGAGTGGATTTGCCATGAATAATAACTTAGAATTACAACAATCCCATAGCAATCGTAAGGTATATGTGGTTACATGTAAAGCGGAGGGGTGTCCTTGGAGGTTATACGCAAAAACCACTGAGACGGGCAACTGGACAATTGCAACAAACCCATACGCGCACAATTGTTACAGTACTGCTTGTACAGCAGACAGTCGTCAGATGACTGCCAGGATGATTGCAGATATAATCAAACCGGGTCTCAAGGAGGACCTGGAGATGTCAATAAAAGCATGTCGAAATGCAGTTAGACAGGAGTACAAAACGGTTGAGCCTTCATACAACAAGATTTGGAGAGGGAGGGAGCTGGCTATTGCCGATTTATTTGGTTCTTGGGAAAAAGCTTATGAACTGCTACCTTCTATGCTCGGTGCAATCCAGAGGTCTAACCCAGGTACAAAATACAAAATTGAGCACGTACCATCTAGAACGTTGGGCGAACATATTTTCATCCTTGTGGCATGGGCTTTCGGTCCATGCATTCAATCCTGGCCATATCTCCGACCAGTTATAAGTGTAGATGCTGGACACCTATCCGACAGGTACAAAGGAAAACTATTCATGGCATGCGCTTATGATGCAGAACAGCAATTACTGCCAATAGCATTCGGAATTGCGGAAGAGGAGACTTCAGAAAATTAGGGCTGGTTTATGCAATTTGTACGCGAAGATGTTGTCGGCCCCGGTCGGGTATGTGTTATATCAGACCAGCATGCTGCAATCCGTTCAGTGTTTGATCGACCTGATTTAGGGTGGTGTGAGGAGAGGGGTGAAGCAGTTCATCGATTATGTTCTCATCATATTACCGCGAATGTGTACAAGTTGTGCAAATCCAAAATAATCAAGGATATTTTCACTGTGTTTGTGGATAAGATGAAACCTTGGAGGTTTGATGAGGGTATGGAAATGATAGAAGGCAGGAGTATTACTACTCACCAGTACATCATGTGGTGTGGTAAAAGGTTGCAAAATCTCGAAGAAGAGCCTCTGCAACTCCATAAATGGGCATAATGTCATGACGGAGGCCTAAATAGGTGGGGTATTATGACTACGAACGGATCAGAATCCTTGAACAATATTTTTCGAATGGCTCGCCAACTGCCTGTAACGGCAATAGTTGATCGCACATTCTATAAAGTTGTGGATTGGTATGTCAGAAGAGGTGCGGTTGCTCGAAATTGGCTTCGAAATGGAATGAGATTATCAAGAAACATCATGTCAGTGTTAGAACATCGGATTGCCAAAGCAAAGGAGCACCGTGTGATACCAATGGGTGGTGAATTTCCAGTCTATGAGGTCGTCGATCATGATGGAACCCAAAGAACGGTATGTCAGATATTTACTTAAATTTCGTAGAACTTTCTCAATTTGTAATATTTAAATAACTTGATTTATTGATTGTAGGGAGTGAAGGGAGACATGAAGTACGAAGTTAGATTTCCAGAAGGGGAGCAGGGAATGCCTGTTTGTGACTGCCAGAAACCGCAATTTACTGGCATTCCTTGCAACCACGTCTTGGCGGTGTGTTGTAAGAGACATCTAAATCCGATGAGCTATGTAAGTCACTATTATAGCGTTGAAAATTATGTCAACACATGGAGATGTGAGTTTCACAGCTTCGGCAACGCAGAAAATTGGCCATATGATTTGTACGCGCCTATAATCAAGCCGGACATAAATAAAATTAACAAGGGTAGGAGAAAGCACAAGCGAATTCCTAATTCTATGGATGATATGGTTGCTCGAGATAGGCCACGCAGTGGAGTACAACGTCCAGAGGGATCCGGTAGAAGAAGACCGTCAGGTTAGAAATCGTAATTGTGAATTAGTACATATTTTTAATTAAATTAAGATTTTACACACTTAATTATATTTATGTCCGCATTATGCAGGGGCAACTGTTGAAAGACGAAGAAGCGTATCTGGCACCCGGCCAGAGGCATCTGCATCTGCTAGGTATACAGAGGCATCTGCTCCACAAGGGGCACGGAGAAGCGTATCTGGCACCTGGCCAGAGGCATCTGCATCTGCTAGGTATACAGAAGCATTTGCTCCACATGGGGCACGGAGAAGCGTATCTGGCACCCGGCCAGAGACATCTGCTAGTAATGTAGAGGCAACTGGCAGTCAAGCAGGACCATCTGGTAGCCGACCATCTGTTAGTCGGACGGCTGGACGTCTGATAAACAAATTATTCAGACGTAAGGAACGATGAATTTTTGTAATGGAAAACTATGTTTGTTTTAAATGGAAGACCATTTCCGAATTTTAGAATGAATTTCTATTTTTCTGTTTCTCAATCTGCTCGAATTCCATGGAATATGGCCGAATTTCTGCATTTTTTGTGTCATTTAATTTTCAATGTTATCGGAATTTTAGATTTTCAGATACGAATGAGATTTGGGTTGTCATAGACGTAGAAGGAAGCATGTATTAGACGTAGAATAAGATAAACCGCTAAATTAATTCATGTTTTCCCTACCCCTAGTAGAATACTCATAGAACACATATACTAAACAAAACTACACTAAGTCAATCCATGTTTTCCCTACCCATAGGATTAGTGAATCTCGAGTGGCTAAATCTTAAAAGGCCTTTTTTCTTGCGTGTGGGTCGAGCTAGCTCTGATGGCGACGCATCATCTCCTAGTCTGACTCCGTCTATCGTAATGGATTCAATCAAGTTGTAAATTCCTTGCATAACATCGCTGTGAACAGGTGGAGGAACTTCGACCGTTACATCCCTCGCTCTCAGGTCTGGAATATCATCGCTGATATCGATGCAGCTTATGTCAAATGGAAGTCCGGCTCTCTCGACCATGGCTCTGAACAGGTCAATATGCCCAAGATCGGATAAGGTATCGCGACTTTGCTCTAGCAATAGGAGTCCAAAAGCCTTCTGGCCAGGTGTCTTCACCATCGTAATTCCTCTTGCGGTCGTGTTCACCTGGCGAAATCTCTGAAAAAAAAATAATATTCTTAGATAAAATGAAAGATAGTTCATAAATAAAATGAAAAGGGTTATTAAAAATTAAAATTAAAATACTTACGATCCGAGCTTGCACCATGGCATCTGAGACATACCCGAGATCTCCTACTTCTCCTATAGCTTCTGGCACTGGCTGGCTCAGAATTTGGTCGTTGTTGTGCATTGGATAAAGCGATGGCATGCCGTTGTTGAAGAACCACTCCATATACTCGGGATACCTGCAATCACCAATTAAAATAAATTTACTAAATTCACTATATCCGAATTCTTATCATAACAAAAAATAACTCGTACCTATCCATATCGTAAGGACCCAAAAATGCAAATGAAAATGGTTCTGCCGCGGTATATTCCGACCAATGAGTGCTCCAGTCTGCACTGACTCCGTCTTCGTACAAACCCTTTGCACGGGTCAATTTGCGGTTGGTTTCCATATACCTAAACTCTGGTGGAGCCGGCGGAGGAACTTGTTGAAATAAACCGAACTGCCGCAAAACCCTCTCAGGACAATGCACCTCTAACTCCCAAAAATGGACCAACCACACGCGACAGATAAATATCCCCCCGTCTCTTCCCCCGAGCCAAGGTTGGTGGTGAACCACGTAACTCACATACGGCATCCAGTTGACCACATCTGCCCTCAGACGCTCAAATTGGTTACGATATTGCAATGTACCTAAGTTGTGAACACATGACAAATACATATTTAAAAAAATATTCAAAAATCCATATTTAAATTATATTGAAAAACACAATTTAAAAAAATATTCAAAAATCCATATTTAAATAAATGTACCTCTAATAGGGTTGCCATCGAACGCATGCGGAATAGTCCATTTTGCACCAAAAGCCATCCTCTTTGATAGGTTTTCGCCGCCGAAGGGTAAATTGTTTTTGGGTCTGGGCCGGCCTATAGGAAATCGAGTCCAAGACCACATCTGCAGCAGTAGTAATGGACCATTAATTGTTTGCGCTGCCGCTCTGGAAGCCCGGGACAACTCGCGATACAGGCAGGCAAGCACAGCACCTCCCCAATTGTAGTCCTCATCCAGCGGTCCCAAATTCTCTAAGAACTGTAGGTACATGATCAGGACAGAACTTGAGTTCGCATCGGAAAACATCACCGACCCAAACAAGTCCATGCAGTATGCCCGTGTATGTCGGTCGACGGTCTCCTGGGGAGAGTACTGTGTCAAGTCTCCGTTAAAGTGGTCCTTCAACCATCTAAGGCGCATGTAGTATTTTGATATCCTATAATACTCGTTTGGCCTGCCTCTGTTGTGCCACTGTGAATGAAAAAATTGATCACCACCGTCTTCATTACCGTCGTACACCTCATGACCTAAGCAATCTTCAATCAAAAGCGACCAATTATCATCTGTGCGTCCAGCAATTGCCTTCCCTGTAAACATATATTTTAGAGATAAACGTATACTTGATATTTATAACTAAATTTGTGTATTATACAATTTATTTAAACTAATTTTATTTACATTACATTTTTTTTCACTAAATTTATTTGCACTAAATTTGTTTGCACGAAATTTTTTTGCTCTACATTTGTTTGCACTAAATTCATTTACAATTTATTTACACTAATTACTATAAATTACTCTAAACATTTATAGAATTTACTTACACTAAATTACTTGCATTAAATATAAATTAATAACAAAAGTATAAATTAGTAACAAAAAATATTTTACCGGTAACAGGTAGGCCCCACAGACAGCTGACATCTTCCAATGTCACTGAGCACTCCCCCACCGGAAGATGAAAAGTATTCGTCTCGGGCCTCCACCTCTCGACGAGCGCAGTGATCAACGCTTTATCAATCTGACAATCATTCACCTGCGTCATCTGGTACAAGCCTAAATTCACCAAACCTTCTTTCATCCGAGGTTGGTAACGAACGCTAACTCTGCAAGGACCAGGACGCAATGCATAATCAGACTGGAACGATAATTCCATAGCAACAAAAATTAATTGTGGCTTACAAGTTTATTTTGAAATTTAAATCCAAACCGGTATTAAATAAATACCTCCGTTGAATTCACTATCGATATCTTGTGTTGATCTTCACTCAATTGCAACAAGGGTTGTTCATCAGACATTTTGCACTACAACATAAATAAAATTACAACATAAGAAAACTCCAATTAGTTAACACATAAAAAATTCCATAAGCTAATTTACTCTACATACAAAATTTAAAAAATCTACAAAGTTAAATTATACTAAAAAAAATCTAAATTACACTAAAAAACCTAAATTATTCTACATTTATTTAAAAAAATAATTATGAGCAAGATTACCCTACATTCAAACCAAATAATTCTACAAAATCTAAAATTACACTAAATACACTAAATTTATACACTAAATTACTCTACATATTTACACAAGTTATTTACACTAAATATTTATTTATACTGAATGTTTTTACACTAAATATATTTACGCTAAATTTATTTCACTAAATTTATTTCACTAAATTTATTTCACTAAATTTATTTACACTAAATTTATCTACAATAAATTTATTTACAATTTATTTACACTAAATTACTCAAAAAATTACTCTAATTACTCTAACTACTTATACAATTTATTTACATGATATATTTATATAATTTATTTACAATACAATACACTAAATTACACTACAATAAACTAAACACTACAATACTAAATTTACACTACAATATACTAAAAAAAATCTAATTTACTCTACATAAAAACTAAACTAAATAGTTCTAAAAAATAAATAAAATTCGGATTTTTTTTTCAAATTAATAATTTACACTACAATATACCAAATTTACACCACAATACACGAAATTATACTATAATACACTAAAAAACTAATTTACTCTAAATACAAACTAAACTAATTAATTCTAGACAAAAATAATAAATTTTGGATTTTTTTCAAATAAAAAATTTAACTACATACCTAACGAAACTTGTAGATCTGAAGTTCTTCTTGTTCTCCTCTCAAAATTATACTAAAATATGTGATTAGAATAAAAAATGATGAAAATTGGAGGTGGTTAAAATTCGGTTTTTGGTTTTCTCGGGGTAGGGATGAAGCTCTCTGTTGGGAGAACGAAGAATGAAGGAGAACGAATAATGAAGAAGGAAGAAGGAGGTTCCCGGGTTAAATTCTTTGGCTTCACCGAATCCCCTTTTCGGTTAAGCCAAAAAAGCAAAAAACTCTCCCTCACCGAATCCGGGATTCGGTTAAGCCAAAAAAGCAACAAAATGCTTCACCGAATCGGGGATTCGGTTAAGTCAAAAAAATTGCTTATAGGATCTTCTGTGGCAACCCACTGTATTCCCTGTTAAAACCACCAGCTTAACCGAATAGCGTATTCGGTGAAGCGAAAAAATAACTTAACCGAATCCTGAATTCGGTTTTTGCTGTTTTTATAACAACCGAAGCAATCATGTCGTTTCTTTAACTTTTATTATTTTAATTACTGTTTTTAAAAAAAATCCGGTAGTGGGTGGTATTAGCCACGTACAATCCACATGGCAGCTTCTACGAGGTTCTCAAAAAAAAAAAAAAAAATAGTTGAAAAGCTCAGCCTCAAAAAATATGTTATTGATTTATGTTCCAACAGTAACATATGAATCCGAGTTACTACTCTCATTCATTTCAAACCTCTTTGTGTTGTACCAACTGACAAAGTGTTGTACCAGCGTTATATATATATATATATTGACAATCGGAGTCCAATCAACAATAGAATGCAGATGCAATTAATGACGGGAGAGAGTCCGAGAGAACGGTTTGTTCACTATGTTCAGCTCACACATATAATTGGGCTGGGCTTGGGTTGCATTGTAATCCATGTCGTGTTGGCAATGATATCAAAACTTTTTTCTAATTTTATAAATCATAAAAAATAGCTAGCAGTATATATTATGACTATCCAAACAGTATAGATGATATATACCATACAATATCACGATCAAAATCTTAACAGTCGATTTGAACCATTCAACATGATCTCCATATAAATATGTACTTGCAAACCAAATTTTACATTTGTTAGAATTTTTTACTATTTTTTTAGATAGGTAGAAAATCACTTGATCTGAAAATTTTGTATCATTCAGATCAAGTGTTTTTCTACCTAATCTAAAAAAATAGTAAAAAATTCTAAAAAAATGTAAAATTTGGATTGCAAGTACATATTCATATGAAGATCATGTTGAACGGTTCGAATCGGCCGTTATGATTTTGAAAACTCAAATATTGAACCGTAGCATAGAGGCTCTCTATGCTATGCATAGCACCGTAGCCAACTCCTATATATATATATATATATATATATATATATATATATATAAAGTTGTGCTATTATACATTGCAATGTATTGACCCCTCCGTGCATTGGACTAAAATCGTTGGATTCAAAGTCCAAATGACCGATCCAAACCGTTCATCTTGTTCTAAATATTGAAATGTGCTTGGAGTCCCACAATGGTAAAAGTCACCCCCTCCTTTGCCATCGAGTATAGTTTAAGTACAGTTAGTATTGGGTGACTCTTCGATATGATAAGGATATCTCCTTATTTAATTTAATTGTGGGACTAAGGAAAATAAGCCACCCGATCAATATTATGTTTAGTCATGAAATATAATTTGCTAATATTATATAATTGTATACACCAGATCTTTTTTCAATGTCCAAATCTTTTAAAATAATCAAATTGAAACTATTTTAGTAACATACATTTTTTGCTTTTTTTGTCTACTAACATTCTTCATTTTTCTTTTTAATTAGGAAAGGAACTGTGTTCAAATTGTAGATATCAAATCATAGTCTAATTAAACAGAAAATTTATAAATAATAATAGTTGACCCATATAATAGGTTTCCTTTCATCAATTTGTTAACCATCTTCTTTATCCTTTTTAACCAACCAAACTTGCATACTTGACACCACTGCCAAATTCTCCATTTAAGGAGTTAGTTGGGCCGCCTGACGAATTGGTTAATTGGGCCGAACGTTATATTAGAAAGGAACAACAGTGGGCCTTAAATAGATGGACTTCGGTAGTTATAAAACCTAACAAGCATATTCATTGGACAAAGAAAACAAGGACCATATATATGCCAAACTGTATTACTACAACCAATGTTTTAGAATTTGGTTTTGTTCATGCATGCGTAAGACCAATGCATACTGCGTATGCGGTATGTGGCGGCATTGCAAATTTTATTGTGGATTTATATATGCGGATTTTAAAATGAGAATTCATATATACACATATATTCATATGCGTGTATTTGAATTTATTTCCGCATAAATAACATGAACTGTGCCTTATTGTATGTGAAAAATACAATAAATTTTTGCACAACAATAAAACCTGCTAATTGTTGCTTCATAATTAGAATTAAACTTGCTTTCTGCATAAACAACAAATTATGTATGCAACAATTATAAATCGAAAAATACATATTAATTAAATTTGGGATTTTGGGTGGGGTCGCATAACACATATTAAATTTTGGTTCCATGCTCCGCATTTTAAATTTTGCACCTGCATATTCAAAACCGTATGAGAGGTACTGCATTACGTTGTTAGCACGGCTGCCGATTGCATAGGCATATGCGGTCCATGCGACCGCATTTAAAAACACTGATTACAACCATATATATTTTTGAAATATATTTTGATAAGACTAAGCATATCAACATGTTGAGGAACAAAAATTGACACGGTTACCAGTAAATCTCCGGCTTGTACAGAAGCTCGCTGTCTATGATATTTATGCTCCTCAAGGCCTCCAAATTTTGTACCAGAAAAAAAAAAATCAATTAACCTTCTGAAAAGTATAGTACCAGGACTGATATTGATCCCTTGTAACAAACACAGGCCATGTACCAGTTCTGATTTTAGACGAACAACAAAAAAACACAACATTTATGCATCAGAATATATTCAGTGTTTGTGGAATAATTTTTGCAATAAAAGAAATTAACTCCCGAAAATATGACATCACCTTTGCGATAGAGCGAAAGAGAGATCACTGTCATTGAGTATATATATGCATTGTCTCAGCCTCTCAAACTCAGATATATAGATATCTATGTCTCTGGTCTGATCGGTGTACGGGTAGATATTCAGAAAAATCAACCAATAAGCTTTGAGATTCTGGATGAGCGGTATAGATACTACGCTGAATGGTATCTTGTTTCAAAATCTGAAGGCAATAAGTCACTTTTGTGGTTTATTAAATTAGTAGCTGAATCTGTATTTTCAATTGTCTTAATATATGTTAGAAATTAATAAATTTAATTAGTAGTCAAATGTATTAGTTAATTGTTGGAACTCTCTAAAAGTCATATTGTAGTCTTCTAAGTTGTCTTGAAAGATAAAAAACGTGTATAGGAAATAAAGAGTGTTAATGAGATGTTTAAATGTTATTTAGTGATAGTAGAGTGTGTAGAAAGTTCCTATGGATCTACATAACGTGAAAGAGTCTTTTGAATGTAAGAGAGTAAGAGAATATTGATAATAAAAATAAATTTTCTGCCATAGAGTATTCTCTCTTCCACTATTAAAATATATCAAGTTTGGCTCTATATTAAATCGATCCTATCAATTTAGTCATGATGATATCTTATCAACCCAAAAAATTAATGGAATGCTAGTGTGAAGTGTCAACAAAAGCACATCCCCATTAGTTGGAAAAGAGGAAAACGCATTTGGAGCAAATCCCCTAATAATGTATAAATTATTGTATTCACTTTTCTATCATAATTAGTTTATTCGGATGGTAGGAAATAATATAGAAGTTTTACTGTTAGCAAATCTCCAATTGTTATAATATCCTCGATTAAAGAAAAATAAACAAAATTCGAAAAATTAACTTGAAATGAAGAAGAGTTTAAGCTTTTGTTGCTTATATGATTATCTACTGATTATACCATAAGAGAAATAAACATTTTTGCAAGCAACTTTACTAGGGTAGAATTAGAGGGTGGTAATTATTAGGATTGCTCAATTGTATATTTACCTATGCTAAAGTCACCGAAATTTTTAAAGTTAGCACAGTTTAAAAAAAATAAACAAAAAAACCACGGATTCTGAGGAATTTGAGATCTACCATGGCCGCACTGGCATTCTGCGGCCCCATTTATTGAGGACCGCAGAATGTCGATGCGGATCCTGGAATGGGGCCGTAGAATGCTGGTTTGGCCCCCTGAGGAGCCAATATAAGGGGTCCGCCGGTTCATTTTTCGTATCAATTCAAAGAAGTTTCAATCACTTCGACCTCGGATAAGTTTTCTTCTTCTTTTCTAGTTTTATTTTTTAGTTTAGAGTAGTAATTAGATTTAGGGTTTATGTTTAGGTTTAGGATTTAGGTTTAGAATTTAGATTTATGGTTTAGAATTAGATATTAATTTAGGGTTTAGGTTTAGGTTCAGGATTTAGGTTTGGAATTTAGATTGATGGTTTAGAATTAGAATATGATCAAAATTTAAATAGAATTGTACCAAATTTTAATTGTTTGACCACTAAAATTGAACTAGACTTGTATAAAAAATTAAGTAGGTTTATTTTACCAAAATTAATTGTTTTAGCACTAAAATTAAACTAGACTTGTACCAAAAATTAAATAGGTTTATTTTACCAAAATTAATTGTTTGAGTAGAATTAGACTTGTACCAAAATTTAATTAGGTTTATTTTACCAAAATTAATTGTTTGAGCACCAACATTAAATTGGACTTGCAACAAAATTTAATTAGGTTTATTTTACCAAAATTCTCATATTTGACCAAAATTGGTACCAACACAAATAGAATTTTTTTTTATCAAATAAAGGTAGAGATATATCGTCTTCCAGTAGGAGTGTACCATCTTCCAGTAGAGGTACACAGCATGGCCCTATATTCACTCCATACGAGATGTCCTAGTACATTGAGAGTGTATTGGCAGATGTTCCGGATATCCGAAGTCGCATTGACAGGGTCAATGACTTTTGTGGTACCCGAATGCGGAGCACCGGATTCTAGAGGCTGCCACTGGGGTAAGTATAAATTAGTCATATTTATAAAAATACTAATAACCTAATTTTTTAATTAAATGCAGGGTTTGGATGCGGTTACGGTTCGTCACAACTGCATGTGGCTACGGTACCAGCTGACGTACGGGGGGACATTACGTGCAATGGGATTGTTTCAGCTATCCCAGATGGCCGAGGAGAACCATGACGATGGCTTATCTTCTGGGCTTGTTGAGCGATGGTATCCTGAGACGCACACCTTTCATCTCCCCCATGCTGAGATGACAGTCACCCTACAGGACATCAGCTGTCTGTTGGACAAGACTATTATTGGGGAA
>JAJGRW010001102.1:60087-136137 GCA_025461045.1 Carex parvula | reverse complement strand
GTAGTACTCGGATTCATATGTTACTGTTGGAACATAAAATCAATTACATATTTTTTTAGGCTGAGCTTTTCAACTATTTTTTTTTTTGAGAACCTCGTAGAAAGCTGCCATGTGGATTGTACGTGGCTAATACCACCGATCAACTCGTGAAGAAAAAAAGCACAATACACAAATTACATATTTTTTAAGGACTTTACATCACAACACATGCACGAATTTCTACGTGCCTAAGACCACCCACCAACTCGTGAAGAAAAAAAGCATAATATACAAAACAGAAGTCAAAATGCTTTTTATATCTTGTCAAAACATCTCTTCCACACACACACACACAAAACATGTCTTGTCAAGAAAAAAATACAAAATAATATCCTGAAATTTATCAAAATATCCACATATATATGCAAAACAAGTTTGCATGAGTACTGCTCTTTCATATTTTTAGTTATTTTTCTTCTAAAATAAATGGACGATTATCTATCAACAAATATAATATAAAATAGTAAGAAAACTGATGATAGATAAGATTAAAGTTAAAAAATAAAAAACAACGGACCTAAACAAGCGGGAGCATATATGCCATTTAAATATGCTGGATGCATGCTAAAATTACTTTATTGAGAAAATATTTGGCTTTGTCAAAGAACAATTTTATCTAATAGGAAGACACAATTTAGTACGGAACGGACAAAAATATTGTGAATCATGTGCAAATTTAAAAATTCATACGATTCATACTTATTTGAATAAATTGTATATTTTTTTTATAATTAATATTGTATAGGATGTATCAATTTATTAACAGAATATATTAACAGAATAACAGGTATCAATTTAATTTTGATTTTGTGTCGAAATTTTATGTATATCTATCTATACATGGAACTTATGCTTGAGATCCTGCCGAAATGACTTAACTAGCCAGGATTTATTAATCTTGCCCGAATTTTTAAAAAATCCCGTGAATTTTTTTTTTGAGTAATCAATGGAAAAAAAGGATGAAGAAAGAATAGTATTTTTTTGAGTTTTTTGATAAATAAAGAAAAAAAGGATAAAAAAATTAAAGGTCTAGCCCACATTTCATTAACCATCATTGGTAAGAGTTTTTTTAGTTTCTAAAATGGAAACCCGGATTATAAAAAAGGATAGTAAATAAAAATGGAAAAAAAGATGAAGCAAGAAGAAAGCAACCGACGACAACAGCACTAAAAAAAGAAAAATAAGCTTAATACAAAGATAGCCTTATCTTCATTCTGAACTTCTCAGTCGACATTTAAATCTTTTGACCGGTCAGGCATACCAAAACTTTTGACCAGTTGAGCCGTGTCTTTGCTCAGTTCCCTAGAGATGCGGTTGCATCACGTGAATTTTTAGACTGACCCCAATAAAGTTTTGGTACGATTTGAAGTGACTCACCTCCATGGGTCTGGCACGTCCGTACCAGATATATATAAGATACTCCGGAGCTAGCTGGTTCGATAAACATCAAGCATGTGTACTGATTTATTAAGGCAGAATGAAATGGTGACCCAAGTGATGGAATAGCCAAAATTATTGGTGAATCAATATGAACAATCAGGAAGCTGTGAGAAAAAAAACATACAACACATAGCTGCTTCTTTCAAACCCATCAAAAAACTATACATGCATGTTTTGCCAAAATGACATTAAACTTTGAGGGAATAAATGTGGCATTGATGTTTTCAGAATTAATCCATACTTTTTAGCCAAATGGCATTGAACTTTGTTGCAAAAATCAGCAGATTCAGATTTATGTTTTTCAATTGATGAGATTTTAAGTGTATGATATATTTTATTTATGTTATTAATTATCAAAAATAAAATTTACTCGGGTCAAATTCGACCAAATATCATAGTAACTAGCGTTCTGTTGTTCAAAAACAATGAATTCTAGGGGTACCACACAAAATTAATTTAATTAGATATTATTTACTATCGTAATGTTCATCTTTAATCTCTCATGCCACCATGGTTTTGAAACTCAGAATCGAAATTGGAATCGAAATCGGATACTTGACCGTGGAATTGGATTCGGATGAATCGGCCGGAATCGGAAACTCGGATTTTTTTGGTAGAAGCTTGTTTTGTAGCCAAAAAAATGAAATTAACATCTTTAATCTCTCATACCACCATGATTTTCTTAAAATTGATTATTCTCAATGTATTATTAGAAAAATTGTTTTTATCACTAAACTATGATTTTTTTTGTGTAAAGTAAGGATGTTAATTTTATTTTATAAATAAATAAACACGATTTTTAATCTTAGATTGACTATTACCGTTTTTAAATTATTAGATCTTTTAATAAATGAACTTAAATTAGATTGTGTGTACATGTTAGCATGCAACAGAGAATCCCAACTTCAAACCTCGGAGGAAGAGAAACTAACACATCGATATTGGAACTTCTTTTTGTACTTTCATTATAATATATGGCAAGAGACAAGAAGAAGACAAGGAGTAGATCCCAATTTTATAAAATTGTATATTTTTCTCGCAAAAAGAAGTGGGTAGATTGTAAAATTAATTAATGATTTTGAATATTAATAAAAATTTCGTATGAATGATACTTACGTTGTAGGGATACGAATACGGCTATACGTTAATTTTAAAAAATTCTGAATACAATATGGGTACTATATATATTTTATTTTAATTATTTTATTAACTTAACACTTCTATTATATAATTAAATATCAAAATCAACTTAAGTATGTGTTAAATATAAAAGTTAGTAGTCTGAAACAACAAAAGTGCTATAGTGCAGTGGGAAAGTAATGCATCGATTAGTCAGTAGAGTCAAGTTCGATTTCCAGTTGGGGCAAAAAAAAACATTTTACCATGCATGGTGCACAGGAACCGGGTCCATTCGTGGGGTGCACCATGGTGTTTTGGTCGTTTAAATCAGTATCGGAGCTGTATCAGGCCGTTTCAATCCATATCGGAGCTGTATCAGATGGTTAGAGATACGCCATATCATCCGATACGCCAGCTGGCGTATCCAGTACATATCGGGTCCGTATCGTACCCGTATCCGTATCCGATACTCATACGGATAAAACTTTTTTTATTTAGCTTATAAGGTACGGATAAAAATAATTTTTTTTTTATTAACATATTGTGTAAGTGTATATTCTTATTAATTCAATACTTTACATGCATTTACATACGAAAATTTTAAATATTAGAATTAATTTAGTATAAAGAATCAATAAGAAAATAAAGTATGAATATTAATATCGATATTAAAAATATATACTAATGTCAAAAAACATTCTTTGCATAAAACAAGAATGACCTGATAATATTATGAAAAAAATTAAATAAATAATTTTTTTGTCTTATTGATTCTTATTAGATCCGAATCATTCGTTTTAATCTTGCACGAATTTGTAAAGAATCTCGTGAATTTTTAGACTGACCCCAATAAAGTTTTGGTACGATTTGAAGTGACTCACCTCCATGGGTCTGGCACGTCCGTACCGCATATGTATAAGATACTCGGAGCTAGCCTAGCTAGCTAGCTGGTTCGATAAACATCAAGCATGTGTACTGATTTATTAAGGCAGAATGAAATGGTGACCCAAGTCATGGAATAGAAAAATATATTGGTGAACTAATATGAACATAAAACACATAGATGCTTTTTTCAAACCCATCAAAGAAACCATACATGTTTTGGCAAGTGACATTAAACTTTTAGCCTTCAGGGAATAAATGTGGTGTGGCATTAATGTTTTCAGAATTAAACTTTGAAACATATATGTCAAAAGAATCCATACTTTTTATGTCAAAACATATATGTCAAAACTTTCGGATACTTGACCGTGGAATCGGATTTGGATAAATCAGCCGGAATCGGAAGAATTGGATCGGAAATTCAGATTTTTTTGACATAAGCTTGTTTTGTACCCAAAAAATAGGAAAAAAATGATAAAAATATTTGTTAAAAAAACATGTTAAGACAAAAAATTACACTCAAATAATCACTACAAATATAGCACCATTTTTTTATTGCAATAAGCTATGCTGAACTGGTTGGATCACTTCATAGTACTCTGTATTAAAATACGAAATAGAATATTGTTATACAGAGTAAAAAACAAAACAAGACATTAATATAATATCAAATGAAAAATTATTAACATCCTCGTATTCAGAAAGCACTACTGAGCACTGAAGCAAGCAAAGACAGCTATCATAGATAGAAGCCTACGTAGCGATACTACAGACAGCTATGTAGAGTAGAAAGATAGAAGAATTGCCAGGGAGGATTATTTAGTGAAAAGCAGAAAAAGCCTTGAAAAAGCCTTGACTGCCGACGTAACTTTTGAGCCTTGACTGCCGACGTGGATTAATTGTGCTATTTCTACTTAGTAATTGCCTATGGATTGTATGTGCTATAATTTTGTTTTGTGAGCATAATTTTTTTTGTGATTTGAAATCATAGATCAACAATTATTTTGAGAAAAAACATAAAATAACTGAAAGACTCGGTCTGACTAGGACCAAAAATCAGATAACTCAGTCTGATTTGGCTGAGTCAAACACTGTTCAACCGAGTTTTGATGAAAAACTCGCATGAATGCGAGACTCGGGTAAAACTCTGATCGGACCCGACCGATGCCGAGTTGACTCGGCCGAGATTCCAACCCATGGTAAATAATTAAATTGAATTAATATTGAGTGGTACCCCTACAATTTATTATTGTGTCATTTTTTTTTAGAACTTAAGGACCAGTTGGATAAAAGTGAGACAGTAAATTTTGAACTACATAATTTATTGTTCTGTCAATTTTTTTATTGTTCCGTCAATTACCCACCGTATTATATATGTTTTTAATCTACAGTTTTAAAACAAATTATAGTAGTTTATGTTATTTTCTCATGACTGGCTCATTGTCCATATTTTCCAATTAGGTACTGATACGTTCACACTTTTCTTTTTTTCTCTCTTTTCTTTTTTAACTTGTTTTTTGTAATTGTAAAAACCTATGTTTGGGTTGATACCACACTGACAGAACATTAATTACCCCAATTTTTTCACCCTTTCAATTGTCAAAAAAGTCCTATATAAACCCCCTCAGACTCTCCTCACAAAGCACAACAAGTTAATAACACAAAAAGACCAAGAGACACATATTCTACTACACACAATAGTCTAGCATGTCAATTTCCAAGTTATTCTTGGTTATTGTCCTTGGCGCTCTCGTTTGCACCGCAATCGCAAGAGATGTCTCTACAACTAATGACAAGCATGTTAATGTGAAAGGAGTCTCCACTGATGCAGATGCTGCAGACCCAAAATTTTATGTAAGTAATGGACTAGGTATAGGTACTGCGAGAACTCCGAGAACTCCAGGAGCTCCGAGAACTGGTCTAGGTACTCCAGGAACTCCGGGACGTCCAGGTACTACCACTGGTCCGGGTGCTCCAGGTACTCCTGGAACTCCGGGTGCTCCGTGTGGTAAGGGTAGGACTGCTCCGACTGTTCCGACTGCTCCGACTGCTCCGACTATTCCGGGTAGGGGTACTCCGGGTACTCCGGGAACTCCGGGTACTCCAGGTACTGGATGCCACTCCAAATAGGTGCATCCGGGGTAGCCACTGTGGTGCTACCTCCCGTGTTGGGCTAAATGTTTGAGATGACATCAAATATTAATGGTTCGGTACAAGTAATTAGCTAATTAGTGCAACTGTGATGTGATGCTAGCTAGTATGTTTTTTTTTGTGTGTGTGTGTGTAGAAATAAGTTAAGGTGATCCTGAATCATGATTTGTATTATCAGTGTAAGGCTGAAATCATGGATGTATGGAATCATGTCTATTAATAAGAAATAAAGTACTGAACCTGAGAAAGTTAATATAAAAATTGATAGTCTCGCTAATTATGTTTATAGAGTTGTTTCTGCTGAGTCTATAAATCAGCTGCAATTATATGTGTTATATGGGAGAACTATGCAATTGTCTAATCACTGAAAAAACAAATGAATGCCAAATTGGCAATAAATTTAAGCACTTCACATTTCCTTTCAAAAAGTAAACTAAAAATATTTATGCCTTCTTTAAAAAAATTGATGAAGCTTGATAAGCTATATATAACTACTACTGGTAGAGAACCAGCAGAAAAAATATTTGAACCTATTGAAAAGTCCTATATAAATTATATACATGTGTACCCCCTCAGACTTGCATGAATAATTCCAGCTCCTAGTATAAATTCTGCACACACGAGCATTAAATAATAACTCTCTTAATTAATAATTATAAGTTATAATCACGTCATTTATTTGTATGTATACAACTATAGTGAAGCACATTAATTGACTGATACACAAAATGATCAATAGTTGGAGGAAGAGGATGCATGATCACCAAGTGATTGAAGAGATATATATATTTCTCTAATCTTTTTGTCCCAGATTATTCAAAATCTCAAGTCTCATCTCATGGCAAGTAATTTACTTAATTTTCTTCATTGTTCTCTCTCTCTATCTTTTTAAGTGTTACATTGAGCAATTGGTGCCTAAAATTTGTTTATGGCATAAATAGATCGATCAAGCCATTGTTATGAACTTGAATAAGGAAAATGTAATTGCAATTTTGTTTATTGTATGGAAATTTTGAGAATTGGAAAATTGAGTAAAATTATGATAAAATTGGTAAAATAGTTTACTTAATTTTCTACCCTATATATCCTCATTTTAAAATTACAATAACAGTTCCATACAATAAATTAATAATCAATTCATGCAATTCAACACTTCAATTTTTCAGATTCTAACAATTCTTTTTTAATTTGAAAATTAAATTCGGAAAATTTTATCAAAATTTAAACGTAATTTACTAATAATTTACCTTGTCAACGTTGTAGATCTGAAGTTCTTTGAGTTCTTCTGTCAATTCTAATAATTACAAATTAAATGGAATGTGAAAATAGACAACAAAATGAGAAGAATTTATTAATTCATTTTTTCCAAAACGCCACAGAAGAGGGAAGACATAGAAAGAGGTTCGCTCCGGGAGAAGAAAAGAAAGAAAAAAGGAAGAGATCGATCGAGGGTACGTCACTGCACGAAAGACAGTGTAAGAAAACCGCATCAAATATGTAGTTGCTAAATGGGATTTTATGTGACTGTCGAACGGAAGACATTGTAGCACGCTAAGAAACTGCATCAAATATGCGATTCTTTAGCGAATTCGCAAAGGAACAGCACCAAATCATTTGGTGTGGTTCCTTCCATGCCTTAAAAAAAAATTCATCATCTTTCCGGTTCTATATAAAATATTTATTTCTTTCTAAAAATAAAAAATGTCAGCCTTCTGTTTTGTTCTTTTAAATTTGGCAGTGTTCATTTGCTGGCTAGGACCCTACAACTTAGGAATCGGATCTGCTGAAATCCAAATTCCATGAACAGTGTTCCTGGAATTTCTGAAATTCCGAATCCAGCCGTTCAACTTTTTCTGTGCACGCATCTCGAAACAGTTCAATGGCTGGATTCTGAATTACAGAAATTTCAAAAACACTGTTCATGTACTGAAATTTCAGCAGATTTGGATCCCTACAACTTATCATGAGTTGCATACATTAAATACATTTCAACCTAAAAAGGTACGTTTGAGATCTCTTAGGGACCCAGCTGTATATATTATTTTTGTCTCCGCCTGGACTGAATCAAACAACACTTACGGACTCAATGACCAATAAAACTTAAGCAGTGTAACAGGCGGTTGAATAAAACATAGGTTATTACACAATTACAAAAAACAAGGAAAAAAACAAAAACAAAAAAGAGAATAGTTAACGTACCAGTACCTAATTATATAAAAAATAGCAACCGAACCTGACAGTCCTGTTACAAGCTAATACCCATTAAAAAGGAAAGATGTTGTGCAGGTACCACAGAAGCACATGCCGACATTTTTTATTAATATCCAAAGTTAATTAGAAATTGATATTTATACTCAGAATTCTGGACATAAATATTAATTTCTAATTAACTTTGGATATTAATAAAAATCTCAGAAGCACAAGGCACCATGGGACAATAGGAATTGACAAAATATATAAATGCAAAATGTAAATGACTTTTGCATAGGTAAATACCACCCTCTAATTCTGCCCTCGTAAAGTTGCTTGAAAAAATGTTTATTTCTCTTATGGTATAATCAGTAGATAATTATATAAGCAACAAAAGAAAACTCTCCTTCATTTCAAGTTAACTTTTCGAATTTTGTTTATTTTTCTTTAATCGAGAATATTATAACTATATTAGAGATTTGCTAACAGTAAAACTTTTATATTATTTTTCTACTATGCATCCGAATAAACTAATTTTGATAGAAAAGTAAATACAGTAATTTATACATTATTAGGATATTTGCTCCAAATGCGTTTTTCTCTTTTCCAACTAATGGGGATGTGGTTTGTTGATAAGATATCATTATGACTAAATTAGGACAATTAATTGAAAATACAAATTCAGCTACTAATTTCATAAACCACAAAAGTGACTTAATTGCCTTCAGATCTTGAAACAAGATACCATTCAGCGTAGTATCTATACCGCTCATCCAGAATCTCAAAGCTATTGATTTATTTTTCTGAAAATCTACCCGTACACCGATCAGATCAGAGACATAGATATCTATATCTGAGTTTGAGAGGCTGAGACGATGCATATATATACTCATTGAATTGGTAAGAATTCTGAAATTATAATTTAAATCTGAAAGTTTTCTTTTAATTCAACGTGTTCGATATTTTATTCAAAAACATATAGTTAGTAGAAATTATTTATAAACAAGGAAATTAATTTTGGAATATTAGAATACCTTGTGATTATTAGTATTTATTTTAATAACATCTGAAAATTTAATATTAGAAATGAGATTTTCTTTATTAAAAATATATATTTTTTTATATTTTATAATCTGAAATTTTTGGTTTGTTAATAATGACCTCTTTAGTTATTTTAAACCGAAATTATTCTTTTTATATAACCAGATATTCAATTGTGATCATATAATTGTATATATAATCTATTACATCTAATTAATTTTTGGTTATGATAAGAATCAAATAACAGAAGCAAATTATTCTTTTTATTATTTTGTTTCTTTCTTGGAATACTAAACAGAGAGGATATCCAACATGAGATTTTAAGCCTAACTAATGTCAGACTCTTTTATTAACAAAACAACATCTAACATGAGGTTTAATTATTAGAACAGTCAGATTATTATCCTTGATAATTCGCTTAGATAGTAAACTAATTAAAAATTCCAAAGTTAGGATTAAGAACATATAGTATTAAGGGTTTTTAGGAAACAAGAATCATTTAATTCAAACATTATTTATTAAAGGTATGTTTACGTTTTAGGTTCGACTTTTAAGGATAATAACGACATAAGAGACGATCAAGGAATTACTCAAATATCAGGTGCGGGTTTTCTGGACTTTGTAAAATTATTACTTATCATTTTGTGTGCATTTATTTTTAATATAGTTAAATTATGCATGTTGAATTTGAACAACTATTTGACTTTGTTAGAAAATATTAAGATAGGATTATTCGTTTGATCAAAGGACTATGACGACATGCGTGCTATATGCTAAATGAATGAACGTGACATGAACAAATAATTAAAGTGAATAGGGGCCGATATGCTTGCGTATCGGGATGTATACACTGGGTCCGGTGTTCAACTAGACTCCTCATTAACGTGACTGTAGGCGAAAGCGGTCCTGTCACGGATGTAATTGTAGGCTGATGCGGTCCTATCATGGACGTGATTGTAGGCGAAAGCGGTCCTTTTACGGACGTGATTGTAGGCGGAAGCGGTCCTGTCACAGCCAAGATCTAGCGGCAAATGAATTGACTATCTAGTGAGACAAATGAAATAGATTAACTGAAACTTGAAAGAGAAAGAAAGTGTTTATGAACATAGAATTATATTGCATTAGAGATGCTTGAACATTTGTTTATTTACTTTATTCATACTTTTGAGAACTAAAATTGACCCAACAATAAATTCTAGTTTTACCACTCAAAATGAGATAAATATCGTTGCAGTGCTGTCAAAGTGTGTAACTTTAATTGGTTAAAAAGGAGAAGGAAGATGGTTAATAAATTGGAGTCAAAGTATCATTGCAGTGGTGTCATGCTTTTGAGAACTAAAATTAACCCAACAATAAATTCTAGTGGTACCACTCAAAATGAGATAAATATCATTGCAGTGGTGTCAAAGTATGTAACTTTAGTTGGTTAAAAAGGAGAAAGAAGTTGGTTAATAAATTGAGGAAATGAAACCTATTATGTGGGCCGGAATATTTAGGGCTTTTGTTGGGCCGACTATTATTATTTATATTTTTTCTATTTAATTGGACTATGACCTGATATTTAGAATCTCAACACAGCCTACAATACACAACTCCTTTCCAAACATAAAAAAACAAAGAAAAATGTTACTAGACAAATAATTAACATGTACGCTTTTAACTAAAGTAGAAAGTTTTAACTCAATTTAATATAAAAAAAACCTAAAAATGTATTATACTAAAAAGTTTCTATTTGATTATTTTAAAAAGATTTAGTACATAAATTGAACAAAATCTGGTGTATACAATTATATAATATTAGCAAATTATATTTCACGACTTGGACATAATATTGATCCGGTTGATTATTTTCCTTAGTCCCACAATGAAATTAAATAAGGACTTATCCTTGCAAAATCTATAAATATCCTACTTGAAGTCTCCCAAGACACTCCACACTTTCTCATACTAATATCAATATGCTTCTCAAAAATAATTATGTTTGAAGTCTTTTCTGAATACAATTTAGCATGAACGGTCTAGGAATTCAATATTTTTCAGGTTCTCCATCTCTAGAAAGGTATCATGATATTTTATATTTTTCTTTTCTTTTCATTCATTCTTAATTTTATTATTCTATACTATATTAAAAAATAAATTCGAGATGATGCATATTTTTTTTTAAATTCCACATTTATGTAGATCAAAAGACATTATATAGTGCTTGTGTATCATGTTAACGTTTGAATTCACACTGTATTTTATAATCGTCCAAAAAATTAAGAAAATCTTTCACGATCACTTTTACGGATCATGTCGCAATTATAATTAACGGTACAATAAATGTATAAACATCCATGTGTCTCATAAAATTATATCTATTTTTTGAAGAAATCTAAATGCTTTGAATTTTTTTTTCGAAAAATTTAGTTTGGGAAGACTACTAATTGTACTTGAAAGCAAGGATAACTCAGAAAAAGAACAAACCGCATCGAAGACTTCTTTATCAACAAAAACATACTGAGAAATTCTCACACATGTCTCTACCAAGCATTTCAAAAACAAAAAATAAATTCTCACACAGCCACCAACTAATTTTGATTTGTACTAGTATTTTTTTTTAATGTATATATGATGAAAAGGATTAATTTGTTTAAGTAGTTGTCATGTTTAACTTGTGTTTTTTCTTTCTTTTCACTCTATGCAAGTAGACATTTGACAGTACCCGTTAAGGGTAACCCAAACCCGGTCCGCCCGTGCCCGGTACCCGGGGTACCCGTACCCGTGACCGGGTATACCCGGGTAAACGGGTACACGGGTACGGGCTTGAAATGGGCAGGGTGGCCTGTTTTGGTGCCAAACCCGGGTGTACCCGTACCCGGCAGACCCGTGCCCGCTGCCCGTCTGCCCGCACCCGCCACGGGTGTACCCGCACCCGGTAACCCGTGCCCGTACCCGTACCCGTGCCCGTGCCCGCTGCCCGCCGAAACCAGAAATTTTGAATTTTTTTCCCCCCACTGGCTACTGTTAACAGAGCAGTTTTGGCTACAGGCAGCGCACTGAGTACAGCAATGCATGTGAATATTGCGCTGCATGAATCTAAACCTGCTCTGTAAATATTGCGCTGCTGCATGAATATTGCTCTGTTAAATTTAGATTTGAATTTTTATTTAATTTAGATTTAGATTTATATTATCAATTTAAATTGAACGTTTACAAAATATATTATCAATTTAAAATGTTTATTGTTTTAAAGTAATTGATTTAAGATATTTTTGATTTATATTTTATTTAACCTATTAAAAATAAATGAACGTTTAGAAAATATATTATCAATTTACAATGAACGTTTAGAAAATATATTATCAATTTAAAATGTAAACTACAAATTTCGAGATATAAATAAATTATGAAACTATATAATTAAAATGCCGACATTTTTATTAATATCCAAAGTTTAATACAAATTATTAATTATGTTGAATATTAATATCCAAAGTTTATTAATATCCAAAGTTTAATCAAGTCCTGCGCATGCTTCACAAAAAAGGGCATAACTTTTGATCCGTCCGTCGGATCGGGCTGAAATTTTGACATGAGCTCCACAGCCCCAAAACCAAGCTAACTTACTTTTCAGCCCGATCCGACCGTCGGATTCGTCAAAAAACTAAGGGAAGAGCCTCAAAACTTGAGTTGAAGTTTCCGATTAAGATTTTCATGTCTATCATTCAATCCAAGTAGCTCAGTAAATTAGTTACATAATGAACTTGCAGATTACCATTTTTTACTATTTTTAGAATTTTTTTACTATTTTTTATAATTCATGAAAGATGAGCAAACTCAGTCTACTATAGCGTAATTTTGTGTAGTTTAGTGTTTTTCTTACCGTATTTCAGCATAATTAGCGAGGTTATTGTTATTTAACGTAATTTAGTATAATTGAACATAATTTATTGTAATATAGTGTAATTCAACATAATTTCAAGTAATCTAGCGTATTTTAGTATAAATAATTAGACTTGTACTTAGCCGAATAAATATACAAATTTTCGCACAAATAATTTTTATATATGAGTTACAAATTTTATTTATTTAGGAATTATAAAGATGTGACTTGATAATTTTATGTATATATATATACAATATTTGATATTGAACTATTCAGATTTTAAAAGTCGAATTATAAACACGTAATAATATTCGTACGACACGGTAAAAAAAATAAGAAAACAGAAAACAGAAAACAGCAAAAAAAAAAAAAAAAAAAAAAATTCTACCCGTGCCCGTCCTGCCCGTGCCCGCTGTACCCTTGCCCGTTGTACCCGTCTACCTGCAACGGGCACGGGTTTGAGACGGGCAAGGCGGAGTTTTTCAAAAAAAAACCCGCCTACCCGTGCCCGTTGTACCCGTCTACCCGTTGTACCCGTACCCGTCCTGCCCGTTGCCCGGGACGGGTACGGGTCTGCCCTGCCCGAGGTACCCGTTAGCAATCCACTATATGCAAGCATCAAGCATAATGGAATTTCTTTTTTATTGGTGTATTTTTTTCAGTGTTCTAAATAGCGCGCTATAGCGGCGCTATAGCGCCGCTATAGCGTTTTTGGACCCCAAACGCTACGCTATGACATCAAATGCGCTATTTGCGCTATGGCCTCTATAGCGACCGCTACAGCGCTATAGCGGTCCGCTATTCGCGCTATTTGCACTATACAATATGGGTTTTTTTTTTTAAAGCAATTTATATGGGTTATAAATAAAGATAAAAAAAATCTCAAACCGAAATTGAATTTGTTGCTACTTGCTACAGATAAATCAATTTGAAATTGGGAATAGAAATTGAAATTTGAATAGAAAAAAAGTCCAAATCGAAAATAAAATTTGAATAGAAAAAAAAAATTATGTCATGAATCATGATGCTTAAGATATTTTTAATAGGAAAAATCGATAGTTTATGATATTACTATGGATATTTTGAACCGCAATTTGAACTTTGTACTGGTTCAATATGAATATTATAATTTCTTAATTACTTTGGTGTTATTTATTGTTCTATGAGACTTTAGATAATGCTGATATTTAGTTCAAATATTGAATATACGAAATGTAAAAAAAAAAAAACGCTATTTGGAATAGCTTCCGCTATAGCGACGCTATTCGCTATAGCTTTTTTTTTAGCCTTCCCGCTACGACGCTATAAACGCTATTTAGAACCTTGATTTTTTTTACTAGCTTATTTCACACCCTCATTCATAATTTCCACAAATTATAACAAGTAGTCTGAAGGAAAAGAAAGAGATAGAAGTATTGAATGTGATCTTTAACAAATGTGTGTTTCAATTTTTCAAAGGATTAAATTAATTTAGGACTTTAATATAACTTCCAAAAAAAATATGAGTAAAGAAAAATAAAAGGACATAAATAACTCATTTATAAATTCCACTAGTTAAAAAGCTGAGGAAACTGAGCTCCCAAAAGAAATAATATCAAAGAAAATGAGAAAAGAAAAAAAGGGGAGGAAAAATTGGATTCAATCAATTAATACCAGTTCACAAAAGTCAATAAATACAGAAAGTTTCCCTGATCAAATTGTAATTTAAGTCTTAGCAAATGGCAATTCAGAGAATCAAATTAACTTAGGATGTTAATTAATGAAAAACTATTTGCTAAACAAAATATAAAAAAGTTGGACAAGAAAAAAAAAAACAACCTAGCTACTTTTGGGCATAGTCATAAGAGTGCATATTCCCTGCAGTACTGCACGGAATTTATGGAACTTTTAAAGTTCGTGTTCGATCAAAACAGACCTTCGAATCTAACTTGACGAGATACGGTACCTCTTTGGATTCAAACTCCAGCCATACAGCTTGTAATCAGTAATCACTGACTAGGTCCGGATCCTCTACAGTAACACAAAATTTGAATTTAGATCCGGACCATTCGATAAAAATCCTGTCAATCCGATCAGAGAAAAAAATCTCATGGCTCCTTTAATATTCGTGCAAATTCTGGTCTGACATTGTGAATCCAAACTCACTTTTGAGTTACTTTAGGATCAAAATTCAAAAAGTATCTAGGGTTTAGATCCAACATGCATTCATCAAAGAAAATTATCTCCTTTTGTGAAGGTACAACTCTGAAGCAAGCACACAACAATACTTGAGTTTAATTTGACTAAATTGAATTAGATCATTTACTGTGCTAATAGGGACAAATTCACCGAAATTTTTTTAGTTACCACCTCAAACTTTCATAATTCGTATTTTATCACTGTTTGCATTAAAATTCAGAAACTAACACGTGCGCAGACTCAGTCTGCAGTCTGCACATCATTTTTTTCTGTTCTGTTTCGATTAACAATTAATTAAGCCAAAAAAAAAGTCGTGCATAGATTGGGTCTGCGCCTGGTCTGTGCACCATTTTTTTTGGTTATGTTTCAGTTAATAATTAAGCCAAAAAAAAACATTGATTGTTTTGTTTTGTTCGTAATCTGTGCACATGGGAAACTTTTAAATTTTGCATGAAATAATGGTAAAGCGCGAATTATGAAAGTTCACTACAGCAAACTGTAGTATCAGCGACCGGCATTAGCGACCAAGGCAGTCGCCGGTCGCTGAAAGTGTTTTTCTCCGAAAAGAAAAATAAAACTAAATGATTTTGGCGAGGACCCCTTCTATGACCGGCGCAAACACCTTTCAGCGACCGATTTAGCCCGGTCGCAAAAGGGTCTCACTTCAAAAACCCGCCAAGTGTTTTGACCCCCACCATTTTTTAGGTTTAGCCAAAAAAAAAAACAGCGCGATCCCTCGATCTGCCACTGCCGCTGCCGCGCCGCCCGATCCCGTCCGACGCCGCTGCCGCTCCCGCGTCGCCCGATCCCGCCAGATCCCGCCCGACCCAACCCCGCTGCCCCTGCCGCGCCGCCCGTCCCCCGCTGCCGCGTCGCGCGACCCCGCTGCCGCTGCCGCCAAGTTCTCCTTTTTATTTCTGTGAGATTCCAAATGAAACTGAAATTTATACCTCTATTGATTCTGTGAGATTCGAAATGATACATAAATTATGAATATTCCTCTTTTTCTCTATTGATTCTATAACGGGTTTGAACCCGATAGCATTTGGCAGTCAACACACAATTAATACCTGGGCTTGATAATTTGGGTTGTGTTGTCTTTAAGTAGAATTTCAACTTAATTTAATTCCAGCTTTGCTTAATCAAATTTAGTTGCTTTAATTGAAAATTCCAACTTTGCCTTACTGGTACCGTTACCAGTACCGGCCTATCGGCCTCAAGCTCAGTTGATTATTTTTTTTTCTTTTGCTTTTTCAAACGTGGTCAGGTTAATAGGATATTTTTCGAAAATGCATTTGATGCAGTTATGCATTTTGCAGCAGTTGCCTATGTTGGTGAAAGTACACTCGAACCCCTTAGGTATTTTCTTTTTCTTTTGTAATCTTTATTCCATTTAATTTTGACATGGATGTCTTTTGCTCTTTTTATTAATATATATTTGTTTTGGGAAGCCTGTGAGGTATTTTTGGATGAAGTATTACCATACAACCTTGTTCAATACATGCCAGTGATCTGACAAGTACTAGACCTGGTTTAGTACCAATCCAAAATTTCAGCCATTGATGAGAAAAGGAGGAAAATAAATTACAATATGGTTACCAGTACATACCGACGCCTTATCCAGTATGATGAATTTTTAAACATGTTGCGCCTTAATTGATACATGCTTATTGCGGCTGTTGAAGAACGGTACAAGGATGCTGGTACGATGTTTCTTCCTTTTGAGAGTTTTAGTTAAATTCAGAAGTTCATCACACCAAATACCATACCATGTTTTATCTTTCACAAATAACCTTTGATGTTTTTTTATACAGCTTTATGGAGGGACATGCTCAATAAGCTTAGGACTAAGAGTAAGAAATGGGCCTAAAAATGTTGTAAATAGAAGTGGATTGATATGTTGTGGGGCCCAGTACATCATCTGATGAAATGGTGGGTAGTATGTACATATCTAGGTAAATATTGATTGTAAATATGTGAATATATATCAAAACATGTAGCAACCAGTACCACTATGTGTCATGTAGGCATATATGTATGGAACTAATTATAATGGATTCTATCCTCTTATTGATTCCATGTTATATATCTCATCGTTTGTATTTTATATATGTTCATATATATAATCTTTTCATTTCCCATTTGGTTTCACTTGTTTATAATCTTTCACAAGAATTAATGTTTTGTTTCGAATATTTTTCTACTCTTTGTTTTGAGAATCCATCACACTAGTTTTAGATATTTTGTATATATCGATGTTTATGTTTAAATTTGTTTGTATGTTTATGTTGTATGTTGGTACGTGTCGTATCAATTATTAAATGGTGAAATTTTAAATAATTAAAAAAATTTCAAAAACCTGCAGAAGACTTTTTGGGACCGGTTTTAAGTATCAGCGACCGTTTTATTTGGTCGCAAATAGTTTTTGCTGACGTCAGAAAAAAATAATAGCGACAAAAAAAAAAGTGGTCACAAAAGAGTATCAGCGACTGGATGACATCATTCAGCGACCGGTCTTTCAGCGACCGGATTTGACTTTCTGAGATCCGAAATAGTATCAGCGACCGGCGCCAATACTTTCTGAGACCGGAAAACTGGTCGCTGATGGTCCCTTTTGCTGTAGTGGTTTGAGGTGGTAACTAAAACAATTTCGGAAAAATTGATGTCTCTTCTCATGATCTCCAAAAGTCTTTATCTCTAACTTGTGTACGGCAACCACAATAAATAAATAAAATAAGGACACTCTCCAAAGTCTTTTATCAGCAAGAGAAAAAGAAGATATTTTTGAATTGTGTTCTACAGTATCTAGTCAACACAACTGCATTAAAAAGTTGTCATGTTGAACTACACACTGCATTAATTCAATATTGAGCAGTGAGAAAATTTAAAATATTATAAACTTCAATTTTTTTTTCCTGAGAGTATGGTACAATAGAAAGTGATGATAATATTTGGTGTTAAATTATGAATTTTTTTTAAGGAATATAAATAAGGAGAAAGAGAGAGAGAGAGAGAGGTCTTCTTAGTGCAATAATCATGCTTAATTTGAAAATGGCACTCAGAAATCATGTGATTAAAATAAGGAAGTCAAATATATGAACACTATTTCATTAATTCCATGTTTATCTGCATGTTATTTAATACATGCTATTTAATTTCAAGTGGCACTCACAGCATGTGGGATAGAATAATGTCACAAATCCAAATTATAATTATAATCCGGCAGTAGCAATTTACAATTTTAATTAGGAATTTGGATAATGATAAGATATATCGGATCTTCTGTGGCGTTGAGATCAGGGCACACTCGTGCAATGAGTTTGCTCTTACACAAAAGCATAGTGACAGCTTCGGAATTGTTATCACCTCATCTATCTCATGGGGCAGCTGGATGTCATATTGTTTAAAGCAGTCTTGGGGTCAGATATTCTTGGACAGTTGGACCTCAGAGATGCAACCACCACCATCAGCATTCCAGTCTGTGGCCCACAACATAATGGTTTTTTTCAGTCCTTCCACCAGGTATTAATGGACATTATTTGTTGGGAGGTAAACACAGCCTCGTGTCACTTGGCGAGAGCTTAGTGGGAAATTCCTTAATTTCCATTGTATTGGTTTGAGAGTTACTAGTAGTTTTGGTATCAAAGGTAATTTCCTGAAAGTACTATGTAAAATCAAGCTAAACTATACTGAAGAAAATGACTGTGTAAATTCCTCTTGAAACAAACTCTTAGAAACATGTAAATGCATCTTAGCATTTTAAGTTTGAATTCATATAAAACTTTTAAGTTTTAATCTGGACCGTTGGATCCAAACTTAAATTTGAGTCAGTGGGATCTGGACTAGTGCCGACTACCCTTTTTTTTTTTTTTTTGATAAAAGTGGGAACATAGGCCCACCCATTTTCCACTAACTGAAAAACCAATGTCGACTAAACCAATGTTGACAAAGCATGTCTTGTCTGTTGTCACCATCTAGGACAAAATTAACATGTCATGGCAACGTATTATTGATCTATTGTTGTGACAAACAATTAACAAGTCATGACAAAAAACATATGACAATATTTTGTTTCTACATAAATATATCATTGGATAAAAATGTTTGGTCTAACATTTTTGCATTGTACATGCCCTTTATTATTGATCTATTCAGGAAAATTGGAATGATAGAATGGTTGAATTGTTATCTTAGTTTTTTGCTTGTTAGTCCTTTCAATATCAAATTTATATTGGAGGCAGATTTATATTTTTCAAATATTTATTGTTGCAAATTTCAGATTTTGGTTATTTTTTACAAAATACTCATTACATTTTTGTGAACACAAAATGTCCAATTGTACATCTCAAACTTTCACTATATAATTGGAATGATAGAATGGTTGAATTGTTATCTTAGTTTTATGCATGTTAGTCCTTTCAATATAAATTTATATTGGAGGCAGATTTATATTTTTCAAATATTTATTGTTGCAAATTTCAGATTTTGGTTATTTTTTACAAAATACTCATTACATTTTTGTGACCACAACGAGTCCAATTGTCACATCTCAAACTTTTAATTATCAAATTGTCCTTGCTCACTATTAAGTGTAATATGTCTGACCATCCAATTCTCCTAATCCCTAAAAGTTCCCTTCTATAATTTATTGTTCTCCCTTGGGAGCTCACCTACATCAGCTAAGAATCCATATCCTCCCAGATATCTGACTCAAGCAAATTACAAACGGACGGTCTAGATTAATTCTAGCCGGACCAAAGTCAATCCAATGCCTATAGAAACTATAGGGGGTCTGTTTTGAAATTCGTGCCAAGTTAAAAGAACTAATATGGGCCGTCCGTTTGTAATTTGCTTGAGTCAGGTACCTGGGATGATCCGAATTCCATCAGCTAACATGCAGTATGTGTTGTAATTGTATGATATATTATTTAAGTCATGAATTATAAAAAAAATTGCTCAGGTTAAATTCTACAAATTAAAATAGCATATTAACTTGCGTTCTGTAGTTCAAAATTTACTTTCTCTCACTTTTATCCAACCAGTCATTAAAGTTTAAAAAAAATGATCCAGCAAATTAGTTCTCGGGGTACCACTAAAAATTAATTCAATTTTTATCTCCTGTACCACCACTTTAATTACCCCAATTAATTCACCCTTGCAATTTGCAAAAAGTCCTATATAAACCCCCTCAGACTCTCCTCACAAAGCACAACAAGTGAATAACACAAAAAGACCAAGACACATATATTCTGCTACATACAATAGTCTAGCATGTCAATTTCCAAGTTATTCTTGGTTGTTCTCCTTGGCGCTCTGGTTTGCACCGCAACCGCAAGAGATCTCTCTACAAGTTATTCTTGGTTGGGTACTCCGGGAACTCCGTGTACTCCGGGTACTCCGGATACTCCGGGTATTCCGGGAACTCGACCCGTTCCCTTAACGGATAAGGATATGATAATGCTTCCGGAGTACCCGATGTGGCGCTACCTCCAGTGTTGGGCTAAATGTTTGAGACGGCATCAAATCTTAATGGTTCAGTATAATTAATTAGTTAGTTAGTGCAACTGTGATGTGATGCTAGCTAGTATATTTTTTTTGTCGAAATAAGGTGATTCCCAATCATGATCTGTATTATCAGTGTAAGGCTGAAATCATGGTTGTATTGAATCTTGTCTATGAATAAGAAATAAAGTACATGAACATGAGAAATTAATACAAAGAGAATAGATAGAGTTTATAGAGTTGTTTCTGCTGATTCTACAAATAGGCTGCAATTATATATGTTATATCGGGCAACTATGCAATTGTCCAATCCATGTTAAAACAAATGAATGCCAAATTCCCAATAAATTTAAGCACTGAAAAGTTTCTCTCTAATAGCATAAAAATATTTGTACCTTCTTCATTAAAATTGAAGAAACCTAAGATATGCTATGACTGGTATTGGTACAGAACCAGCAGATAACAAATTCCAGCTATTGAAAAGTTTTATATAAAGTATATGTGTAGGCGTGTAGCCCCTCAGACATGCATGAATATATCCTACTCCTTGGTAATTTTTTTTTTTGCTGGTAATTTTTTTTTTAGGGTATATAAGAGGCATATATGAGCACCGATTTAATATCACAGATGCATATAAGAGTTATATGTTGTCGTATTTGACCAATAATGAACATCATCCGGATTCTATGTTATGTCATTGATTGTTCAAGTGGTGTTGTTGTCTTATGTCTTAGACATTTGATTTTCTTATCTAAGGTATGCACATCAGTGGTGGTGTTAATCGCTCACCGTAACAGATAGCGAGAAAGACATCTTGTCTATGTGTAGAACTTATGTTGAGGAGTTCCCATATGTCAATAGGACGAATATCTCTTATTCGCATCCAGGATTTGTGAGGGGCAGTTCATAGGCCAGCTCACAATATTTTACACAGTTTTTGTTTTTGTCAGTCTGAGATTCAAAAATCAGTTTAAAATCACCAAAGTCCCTATAAATGGGAAAATTTGTACAGTGGTATTAAGCATGTTGTATTCTAGATCACCTGTCAAACTATAGCATTTGTCAGAGCCGTGCACTAGGCACAGGGAAAGGCGGGTGAGGATGGGGTTCACGTGGTGTACTCTGAGGAACACCAATTTCTCTTTGTTGGGAATATATGATGGTTTTAATGGCCCCGATGTGCCTGATTCCCTATTGGCCAATATATACTAGGATATCTTGTTTGAGCTTGAAGACAATTAATGGGAACGAGAGCAGCACCAACTGGTAATATTACTAGAAAAAGTAACATTAACTTCCCTATTTCTTGCTTGCATACTTACATTAATTAGGAAGAAATAGTATCTGATTACATTGATCAGGTATCTTTGCAGCAAATAACCTGGGAGTGGATGCAGTATTCGTGTACACAAAAGCAGGCCACATGGCATCCCTGCTGTCGCGGTGCTGTCCTGACTGCCCCATCTTTGTCTTCGCCACTTTGAGAACTGTGCGGTGGTGGCTGAACCTGCAGTGGGGACTGATCCCTTTTTTCTTGAGCTTCTCTGACGACATGGAGAGCAACCTCAACTGCACCATCGCCCTATTGAAGGCCCGTGGGATGATCCAGTCTGGAGACCTTGTAATTGTGCTCTCAGACATGCTACAGTCAATCCAAGTCATGAATGTGCCTTGATGTTGTAAGATCAGTTTATTTTTGTGTTTCTATCTTTCTTTGCATTTGTGATCCGGTGCTGGTAAAGCTGATTAGTGGTATTTATTCTGAGGTATAAAGAAAGTGGGGTTTGTTTAGTTTTTGGCAAGAGTGATTAGTAATTAGTTTGTAGTTCCTGAAGTGTTGTAATTTATTCAAATGATGAATGTACCCATGATGTTTATAAGATCTAGAAGCTTTATGTTTTAATTTTTAATTTTTGTCTAGTGCTTTTTAGCTAACTAGTATTTGTGTATTTCCATCCACTCATCTAAGTGTTCTTGTTTTCTGTTTGGGATTGAAGTAATCTACAGAAGTCCAAACGAGTTGCATTGGCATTTTGGACTTGCTATTCATTTAGGTAAAGGCCGATTGCGCTGTTTTCTCGTTCAAATAAAAAGCAGCTTTATTCTAAATTTTATACATATAACATGGTGTGCAAAGTTCTGTTCTTTCATTTTCCCATGATAGATAGCTATGGAAAGTGGCAAGCTATTCATATTTACACATCTCAGGAAGTGTAAAGAAGGTGAAATGCTTAAATGGAGCAAGCATGTAAGCCAGCAAGATGAATGCTCTAAGGCGCGTGATGAACGTCACAAAATGAAATTATTTGGCGGTAAGGTGTGTGATGAATGTGATCGAACTTGTCTGAGCAGCTAAGGGAGTACCAGATCCGATCGAAACATCAGTGGATCGCCTTTCTTTCCTCCACCTCGAATTATGCTTTCGTTGTTAAGGTTAAATCTGGTCAGGTTAGGTTGTTGATTTGAAAGGTTACACATTCATGTTTGCTTTGATTTGTATTAAAATGTTATGTTTGGTGGAAAACATTTATGTTATTTATTGACAATTTATTTTGTTTAGTGATAAAAATTATGTTTCATTGTTAGACAAAATAGTATGTGTGTTCTGAGATTAGTTGCTAAGTTTACAGTATTTAGAGTACCACCATACAAAGTTTACAGTAATAAAATTTACAGAATTCAAAACATAAAGTTATAGTTTTTGGATGTTGTACATCGATACAAAAAGATAAAATTCACAAATTACAATTTAGGTTTACATAATTCAAAGCTTAAGTTTACAGAGTTAAGTAATAAGATTTACATAATTCAAAATAATTGAAAGAAGCATCTAGATGCAGAATTTAACAGAACTAAAATTTTGAAAAGAATAACTGGAAGTAGTATCTAGATAAAATAAAAAAAATAAAAAAAAAATTTGAATTTTTTTTTACCAATTTACAGTATTCAATGACACTGTCTACAAAGTTATGTGATAAGATTTACATAATTCAAAATAATTGAGAGTAGCATCTAGATACAAATTAAAGAAAAGATTAAAAAATAAAATAAAATTTTGAAAAAAATTAAAATTTGAATTTTTTTACCAGTTTACAGTATTTAACGAAACTGTCTACAGAGTTATGTGATAAGGTTTACATAATTTTAAATAATTAGAAGTAGCATTTAGAAGCAGATTTGAAAAAAAAATTGAAAAAAAAATTTGAAATTTTTTTTACCTATATATGTTTACAGAATTTTTAAAGTGGTCTCAGTTAGTTACTAGTTTTGAAAAGTTGTTAGAGATCTTCTAGATGTGGTCCAGTGGTCTTGGTCAAAGGTTTAAAAGTAGTCCCGGTCAAAACAGTTAAAGTTCTTAAAGTGGAGGTTTTTGGAAACCACATGGTAATGAAAAGTTATGTTTGTAGAATTCGTTACATTGGTTTATAGAATTTAGTATTAAAGTTTACTGAGCCGGGGATAATCCGGGGATTGGTGTCCGAGGATTGTTTGCAGCTTCCTTATAAATTGGTTATAAAATTCAAACAATCGATTTCAACCACTTAAAATCTGAAAATGTATTTTGAGACTAAATTTTATATTTTCTTTTTAGAATTGGTTTATTATTATTATTATTTAAAATAAGTAAAAAATTACCGGGTTGGGTCGGGTACTAATTTTTTTGACATATTTTCATAAATAAATCTCGTACATAACATATTAAATGACAAATAACATTTCGTAAATGATATAAAAATGAAAAGAAATGAAGACATGACCAATCAATTATCAATTAATAAAAAAATTCCTTAAATGACATCTAAAATGAAATAAATCGGGACCAATTAGAGAAATGATACAATTTGCATGTGGTGAGTACATATCTAAATAAATTTAGACATATACACATAAACAAACAGAAAAATGATGCATAGAATCAGAATATCTTTTCGGAAGACTGATATTCAATCCAAAATTTCTTCTATTAATCAAAGCCGTTGAAGGATCTAAACAAGAATTTGATTAATATAAAAATAGAGATAAGAAAACAACAAAAATATAATTTTGGCATATCTAGGCAAGCAACTCGGGATCTATTCACATTATACCTAATATATTTGTAGTCATATTCTTTCTCTCACCTCATGGTCTTCATTGAATGAAACACTCGATAGCTAAAGCAGCTTAAAACATCAAATTATTTGGCTCTTATTCTTTAGAGTAGGATTTAAATGTTTCATTATTTTTGTATCACAATATTGCTCTACATCTTTATCTCAGTTTTCATAGGTCCAAATAGTCAGTCCGAACCGCTAAACATAATCTCCATATTGAAATGTGCCTTGAGACCAAATTGTATACTTTTTTAATTAAAAATTACTAATTTTTTAGAGATGTACCAAATCATATTTTTCAAAAGATTTTGGATCATCCAAAAATAATAATTTTGTACCTATCTAAAAAATTAGTAAACAAATTCTAAAAAATATAAAATTTGACCTTAAAGTACATTTATTATAATGATCATGTAGAGCAATTCAGATCAACTATTTGGACATTGAAAATCACGATAAGAATGTGAGGCATGATTGAACCAAAAAACAATGAGACATTTTAACCCTACTCTATTATTTATACCCAATTAAATCTCAATTTATATGTCGCGCACATAAGAATGTTGAATACCAGTCATCATCTTTTTTATATCAGATCTTTATACCCTAAGCAACTAAGTGACAAGAAAAAAGTACCTTATTTTTCTTGAATGAACATCCACAGAAGTAGAACCGGTGAAACTTGAAGGAATTTACATAACAAAGTTTTAAATATAGCAAAGGTAATTAATGAATGCTAAGTGAGTCCCATTACCCATAACTTCTATAATTAATTCTAAAATTTTTAATAACGCCTTTATAAGTTTACTTTATGAAGGAAGGGCATTACAGTACAAACAAAATTTTGCTGTTAAAATCTGCACCCATTATTTGGAGTTGTTTCAAAAATCTCGGCCGATATCTATAGATGAAGACATGTGTCTCTTTCATTAACTAAACTTTATTTTTTATTGAAGAAATTTTTAGACTGTGGTTCAGAATTAATGAAACCTAGAAAGAAATGAAATGAAATGAAAACAATAGAAATGAAATAAAAGTAACATAGATATAAAAAAGAATTTTTTACTATTAACACGGCTGTTTTTGTTGACTATATTTATACTATGAAATAAAAGTAACAAAGATATAAAAAGAGATTTTTTACTATTCACTAGTACAAAAAACCCCTTCACCGACTGTTAAAAAACTCTTTCACCGACTGTTATTGAGGCGTCGGTGATGGCGGCGACGGTATAGATAAATCTTTACCGACGGGTGAATAACAGTCAGTGTAGGCACCCAACACCGACTGTTTTTTGGAAAAAACAGTCGGTGTAGGCGCCCAACACCGACTGTTTTTTTGAAAAAACAGTCGGTGTAGGCGCCCAACACCGACTGTTTTTTGAAAAAACCGTCGGTATAGGTGCCCAGCACCGAATTTTTTTTTTTTTTGCACCTGTAGACGTGACAACTGGCAAGCCAAAATTCGGTGACTTGTATTTTGCAAAGTAATCAAAGGATAGCCCAGTCAAATGATTCAATTTAATGCTCTCATATTCTTCCACTCAAATTCATATATTAGTGCAAAATTACTATGACCAAATAGAACTTTTATACAACAACTTTGATTAGCTACTTTCAATTAAAAGCTACAAAAAAAATTATACATAAAAAATGAGAAATGATCCATCACTACTACAGAAACGTTAATTACTAACAACTTATTAATCACGGTTCCGAAATATTTTATAATGAACCGTGTGTCAATTACAAAGTCGGATAGTGGGAGGACATTTACACACGTTTCATAGTGGAGCCGTGAATAAAGGAGTGTTATTACTCACGGCTGAGATTGAAGAAGCGTGGGTGATAGAGGGGGTGACATTTATCCACGGTTGGGATTGGAGAAGCCGTGGGTAAAGAGCTGTGGGTAAAGGGTGTAGGGAATCGTAATTCTTCTGAGTGTTGTTTTCTTTTCGCTCCCTCTCTCACTTAGCGATATTATCATTTTCCTTCCGCGCTCTCTCTCCGAGGGTTTTCAATATCGATCTCTCCGCCGCTCAGTGCCCCCCCCCTCTCTGTCCGCCGCTCAGACCAAATCCTGCTCCCCTCTCTGTCCGCCGCTCAGCAACTTCGCCCACCCCCCTCCCTCCGACGCTCCCTCTGCCGCTCAGCACAACGCCGGCCCCCTCTCTCTCTAGGCCAGTACTGATTTTCTCTGTTGGATTTCTTTTAGTTTATCTCCATCTTTACAACAGTTTGAATCATCACGATTTTTTTCCCATTGTAGTTTATTCGTGATTTCCTGTTATCAGGACAGGTACTAGTCTTCAATCCAAGTACTTATCGGTGCCTTTTGTTTTAAGCATATGCAAAAATCATGAATTAGTACCGCATACTGGAGTACCCCTTTCCTATGCAAAAATCATGAATTAGTACCCCTTTCCTGTGCAAAAATCATGAATCAGTACAATCAGTAAGCAATCAATTAAAGTACCTTTTATTTCAATTCTTTAAAATACTTATTCTTGTAATCTACAACTAACACTAATTACTATCGTTTAATTTTCTTAAGGGCTTTTCTGAAATACATCATAAATGGAGTACCGCATACTGGAGAGCTTAAATTGAAAATGAAATGGTCATGGCTCATGGTAAATGCACTAACTTAAATCTAATCTAGTTATGAATACAAAAAAACAGTTTAAGATGAGATGGGATGAGAGTTGTGAAGTACCATGTAAAGAGAAAGCTTAGCCAATAGTCTACTAAGAATTTCAAAGAGAATTGATGATGAGTACTGGGTCAACATGTAAGTCTAAATATTATTTTAATTTTTTATTGTCAGTTTATTGCTATGATCTATTTTTGCATCGATTTCAGAGAGTGTGGCTTAACCATATTATTACCAGTATCAAGCAATGTTGTGAACAATTTTGGCAGCCTCTTTTTGGTTACATCATTGGCATTATTTTGTTGTCAAGTAGGGTAACTTGAGATTTGGTTTAAATTGATTTTTATTGAAACATTTTTCGTATTAGTCACAGTGATTAGAACATTTGCCAGTTGTTGTTCCTTCCCAAAGAAGGGATGGGAGCCAAACTCCCAGCTTTGAACATGGCTACAGAGTCGGTTACAAGGTAACATCCATGTTATGGTTTATTTCTTGTTTGGGCCCTTCAGACTCTTTAAATTTTTGCAAATAACCTGCAAATTAAGAAACATCTTATGTGCCGTCGAAAGTATGAACTTGGCTAAAGTATTTCTGCAGTACTAATGCCTGACATTTATAAATACATTTCTTGTATGTTTCCAGGGTATGGATGATCAGTATTTCATAAAAACAATCTTGAGCTTCAGAGTGATGTACCATAAAGAAGTGTTCTCTTGTATTGCAAAAGCTTGACTGATAAAAATTAGATATTTGAGTTTGATGAGATTTGGAGGCGTGCGGGATGTAACGCGGGTGTATTTGCATCGTGGGTGGGACTGGAGGCTAGACACTCTTCTTAGGAAGTTGACACAACTAAATACCTTCTATGGTCATTAGGTTGTAGAGAAAGCAAAGGATGTATTGCGTGGTGCACGAGGGTCATGAGGGCCCCTAAACACTCTTCTAAGGCATACTCTATTGAGACGAAAATTGCAAAGATGGATGTGAAGCACAATAGGAAAAAGAAAGAATTGAAGTACTAGTCTAGGAGAAAGTTTGCTCTAACTTGACCCATATTCAATTTTTTTTTTCTTTATGACAGATTCAAAATTGTTGGTGGTTTGTACAGGCAACTAATTTATGATTCATTTTTACAAATTTTTATTTACTTGACACAACCAAATCCTTGTTTGATATGTGGGTTGTGTTTATTATTTAATGATCTCTGTAATTTAATTTAATTCAATTAATGAAAAACTTAAATTATTTCAATATTTCTAATTCACATTCTATGTGTATCACCTATTTAACTAATATAGATAGATCACCTTTACCCACGGCTTCAACCGTGAAGAATTAAAAAAAAAATGAAACAGCATTATCCGCGTTTGCTCTGGAGTGAACCGTGGGTAAAGGAAATCTTGTCACGGTTAAGGAACCGTGGGTGTACTAACTGCACTTTTACAAACGCCAGCAAGAGTCACGGTAGCAAATCCGTGAGTAATTTCAAATTTTGACCGTGACTAATTTGCTATTCTGTACTAGTGCATGTTGTGGTACAACAACAGAAAACAAACCATTCATTTACTTTACTTTCTTCCCTCAATGAATAAATAAAGAACAAATATTTGAATTTCCTCCAATATCGCTCTTTCCGCGTTGATCCATCCTGCAATTCATATTTATATATGCGTGTAAATCATGAGTTAGTCATGCTTGCTATATATTTCCCTTTTCACTGATGTCATATACCCAAAGTGTAAGTACCAAGTACACTCTCTCAAAGCATGACTATACTAAGACTACACAATTGGAGTACATTCACGTAAAATTGCTTCAGAAAATGTGCAAGTTGAACCCTGGAATTATCAATTACATAGCAACATTGGCACCTAATTTATAAGTATATAAGAAGACATCAAACTAGATCAAACTATAGATGAAACATTAATGCAATCCGATCTAGGTCAAAGATGTATATAGTTCTTTTACCTTGCAATCTGGGTCAATTCTTCCCTCCTTATGGGGCAACCTGAGCTCTGATGCGTCTTAAAAAGCACATAGCAGATCACCTCTGCCACCAGCTTGTCCTTTTCCTAAAATTTTCACACATTTTTCACACATTTTAGTAGCCCAACATAAACTATAATCACTCGGAGTGAGTTGAAGTGTTCATTCCTTCTTTGTATTGCACAGTACAAAATTAATTTGCTGAGTTGATATGAAAAAGAACGAGGAGTCATTTTTTTTGCATAACCTAAGTTGAATGGTACAATTTTCTTCACAATTGCATACATGAGAAATATTGGATATCAGCAGCAAAGAAGCAATGCATGTGTGGTATTCATTGAAGCTCCAATTTAAAGCAATGAAAAAGAAAAACAAAGAAACTTATACCAAAGATAAAACCTATGTCATAGCCGGTACATATCTGGTCATTACCAGTGTGCAGGAATTAATGCATGACGCTATGAAGAGAATATTTAAGGTAGAGTGTAAACCTGTACAGAAATGTCTAATTGAGAATAATCTTCATTGCTTGCCATCCTAATTGAGAAATTAAGCATACTCTTGCAAAGCAAAATGTATACCCCAATCCAAACTACTACTATATATTCCTCCCCATTACTCTACACAAGTAGTGAGCAAAAGAAGGCTAACCTTAATTTTGAAACAAATAGGAAAAAAGAACCAAATTTATATTTTTCATGCTCTAGAGAAGCATATGGAATTCTTTCTTGTTATAAGTTATTCCATATTTGATAGGGACATGCAATCATTCCTACATATTAAACAGGTGAAGAATGGTGATTAATCGAGATGACAAATCTCAAGGATAATTAAGTACCAGTAATCATCGCACTATGCCGGGCTCCACAAGAAATAGCCCTTGCATGCTTATTCTCCAAGCACGATGCCTCAACCAGCTTTGGAACAGTCTGCACAACATAGGAACATCAATAATAATAAATAATCTGTTGGGATTTATTTAGAATTGCAAATTATGAAATCGAACCGTAAGAAACCAAAACTCAGTCATCCATTAGGACATGTACCTCAGCCTGGTCAGAACCAGTGCCGAGCTGGCCAAATTGATTACCACCGAAAGAATAACATCTCCATCAACAGATGTGCATACAGTATGCCATAGACCAGCAGCAATGTCTCTCATTTTTACCCCTAGAATTGATTGCACACATGTCGGACTTAACAGGTCATCTGTGCTTCCTAGCCCGCACTGCAGCATAGGAACAATATAGAATTATTGCAAATATTCACAAAAAGAGCAGATAAGAGTCGTACATTCATAACGGTGCAAGAGGGAAGTACATGTTTATTGTTCATTTTGGCTGAATAACGAACCCAGTTAAGCACAACACAAGGGAAGTTGGATATAAACCGTGGATAATTAAAGATCTCCATAACATTAAGGAACAAATATCACAATTACTTACTTGCCCATAGAGACCCCATCCAAAGGTAAGCAGTGCTCCTGAATCTGAACACAAGAAAAATTATCAGTATTCCTTTCTTTTTTTTGACGATTACAAATAGTACTACTGATTACTACAAAAGGAGGAAAATAAGGACAAACATATACCTGTGACTACAGCACTGTGCCGGCCGCCACATGCAATTGCCTTCACACAAGTTCCAGTAACTTTACTTAAAGCCCCCTCTGAACTTCTATTATTAGCTATCATACTTGATGCTCGGTCCTTGCCATAAAATGCCGTATCAATACAAGGTATTGGGTGAGGAGATGAGACAGTACGAATTCTAGAACTAAGGCCTAGCTGCCCTTCGCCTCCATAGCCCCAACCCCACACTTGTCCCAAATCTGATGCTTTGGGGAAGATACAACAGATATAAATCAGAATTAACAGATTTATTAAGATCGTGTTTTGTACCACACTGATTTCTTAGTATGCTTCTTCTTGTTGGGTTTCTAATTAGTAAACTTAGCTAGACAAAAACCAACTTTAAAAATAAAAATTCAACAAGAAGAACTAATTGTAGATTCTCCTTTGTATACCGATTAAATTTTATTTTGTAAGAGAAAAGTGTCATTCTGGTTCTTCTTGAATATTAATCAAAGCTAAACTATAGAGTGAGGATTGAGTCTCAAGTTACAAGATAAAATTCATTTCATGAAACCAATTTCATTAATTAACAAAAAAGTACTCGTTGTTAATGACAAATCAGAAATGAGCAGGTCTGAATGATTACCCTGGTAGAACGACAAACTTGTCCAAATCTAGAGTTATTGAGCAACAATTATGTCTCCGTACTTAGGAAAAGAACTTAATTTCCTAAATCCATCAACAACTGATACAAATTTTAAATAGTTTGGAGTGGGTTATTACCTTCCGAAAGAGAACCCTTGTGCTCGCAAGAAATGCTTCGAGATGAAGGAGATCGAAATAGTGACGAAGGGAGGAACGTCGGCTTGTAGAAGATCGGCGGCGAACCTATTCTAATTATGTGGCAACAGCGGAAGAGGAGCGGGAGAGACGAAAAGAGAGGTTGTGGCCGCGGGAAGTGCTCCAATTTAGGAGGAAGGCGGGAAATGGAAAGAAAAGAGAAGAAAAGGGTGCTCGGCGGAGCCTGAACCCTGAACCCGGCTGAGCGGAAAAGGGTGCTCCAATTTGCGTCGAATTTGCGTCGAAGAAAAGAGAAGAAAAGGGTGCTCCAATTTGCGTCGAAGAGGAAACCCTGAACCCGGCTGAGTGGGTGCTCGGCGGAGCCGGAGGCAGCAAGGCGGGGTTTCTGGAGATCGCGAGGCTCAAACCTAGCTCAAAATTTTGGGAGGTTTTTTCGGCAAAGAAGAGGGAAATAAAATATTTCGCGGCTCCACGAAAGTTATAAACCGAAACTAAATTTTGTTACCTCAACACCGACTGTTTTTTTGTAAAAAACAGTCGGTGTAGATATCACCAACACCGACTGTTTTTTAAAAAAACAGTCGGTGTTGGTGACTGCTCAACACCGACTGTTTTTTGTAAAAAACAGTCGGTGTAGGGTATGAGCAGCACCGACTATTTTTTTAAAAAACAGTCGGTGTTGGTTTACTGACGGTTTTTTGTAAGAGAACAGTCGGTGTTGAGATTGTTCTTATTTACGATTTTACCAGCAGTCTCTACACCGACTGTTATATATTAAAACAGTCGGTGGTTGAGGGTCGGTGAAGGGGTTTTTTGTACTAGTGATTGACACGGCTATTTTTTATGACTATATTTATACTATGAAATAAAAGTAACAAAAAAGTCAAAAATGATTTCTTACTATTGACACGACTATTTTGAATGACTATACTATATAAATAAAAGTCACAAAGATATAAAAAGTATTTTTTCACTATTGACACGTCTATTTTGAATGAATATACTATATAAATAAAAGTCACAAAGATATAAAAATGGATTTTTTACCATTGACACGGCTGTTTTTGATGACTATATTTATACTATGAAATAAAAGCAACAAAGATATAAAAAGAGAATTTTTACTATTGACACGGCTATTTTTTATGACTATGAAATAAAAGTAACAAAGATATAATTTTTTTTTTTACTATTAACACGACTGTTTTTGATGATTATATTTATACTATGAAATAAAAGTAACAAAGATATAAAAAATGATTTTTTACTATTGACACGGCGATTTTGAATGGTAAAGATTGATTGTTATTCTATGTCCTATGAATCTATCAAAAGCAGGTTTAAATACATCATAACATGGAACCAAGGCCCTTGTTGAACCTTGGTATTTCTCAAATTGAATAAAATAAATAAACTACCTTCTTTATTTCTTTTTTTGCATCTCCTCTAAAAAACCAATTACTCAAAAAAATAATTTTCTTTTTATAATAAAAAATATAATTCTTCTTTTGAAAATTTTTGTTTTTTTTTGTACCATAGTTTTGTCCTCCTATTTGACTTGGTAGTTATAAAATTTATATTATATTTTAATTATTCAAACCATCTATGTCAATAGTTACGAAAGTATTAAAAAATTCTTTTTTTATCTTTTTTTTATTTATCTTTTTTTGCATAGTAAAGATTGATTGTTATTCTATGTCCTATAGATCTATCAAAAACAAGTCTAAATACATCATAACATGGAACCAAGACCCTTGTTGAAACTCGGTATTTCTCAAATTGAATAAAATAAAGAAATTTCCTTCTTTATTTCCTTTTTCGCATGTCCTCTAAAAAACAAATTACTCAAAAAAGTAGTTATAAAATTTATATTATATTTTAATTATTCAAACCATCTGTGTCAATAGTTACAAAAGTAAAAAATTCTTTTTTTTTTATCTTTTTTTTTATTTCCCTTTTTTTCATTGTAAAGATTGATTGTTATTCTATGTTTTATAGATCTATCAAAAACAGGTCTAAATACATCATAACATGGAACCAAGACCATTGTTGAACCTTGGTATTTCTCAAATTGAATAAAATAAATAAACTTCCTTCTTTATTTCCTATTTTGCATCTCCTCTAAAAAAACAAATTACTCAAAAAAGTAGTTTTCTTTTTACAATAAAAAATATAATTCTTCTTTTGAAAATTTTTGTTTTTTTTGTACCATAGTTTTGTTCTCCTATTTTACTTGGTAGTTATAAAATTTATATTATATTTTAATTATTCAAACCATCTGTTTCAATAGTTACTAAAGTAAAAAATTCTTATTTCTCTTTTTTTGCATGGTAAAGATTGATTGTTATTCTATGTGCTATAGATCTACTAAAAACCGGGCACATACTTCGAGAAATGGTTCATGCATGCCGGGTGCAACAAAATCAAGTTGGTGAGGACAACAATCTCGTTTATATTTTTACCAAAAAGATTTTGTATTTTGTACCTAAAAAGAAAATATCGCTTTCCAATTTTACCAATTTTTATGAACCCTCTTGAGATTTCTTTCGAAAAATAGTGGATTGGGTTACAATCAATCTTTATATACTAAATGAATGTGAATGGGGATTAATTTTAATTGGATTTTTTTAAGACAGGTTCTTTTTTATTTTAAGCTAAAACAACCCCAATCGAATCTCATAACTTGGATTGGGATTGACAAATAAAGAATATTATGATAAAATAATTTAATATCAGATGTTTGTTAGTTTTGAATATAAAAAATGGGGCATCGCCAAGAGGTAAGGCAACGGGTTTTTGTCCCGTTATTGCGAAGGTTCGGATCCTTCCATCCCAACTTTCTTTTATGAAATGAATCGAATTCCATAAATTAGATTGGGTTTGACAAATAAATAATATTATGATAAAGTAATTTAATATCAAATTTCTATTAGTTTTGAATATAAAAAATGGGTCTTTTTACTCAAGTTATATATAACTATATTATTTTTAACTTAATAAGATTCTTCTAAGATTCTCCATTGTTTTTTTTTAGTATTTTATGGTCCTTTTCTTTGTCTTTCATTTAAATACCTAATAATATAAATGAAATACATTATTTATTATTTTTTGAAAGTTAGATCAAAAAAATATTGAAGAGTTTTTTCCTCTTAGCTTAGATATTTTATTTATATTAGATAATTCTTTCTTTCTTTTGAGCAAAAAATGTCTTTGACATAAAAATAAATAAAAAAACTTCATTTCAATGGCAGTTTAAAAAAACGTACTTCTATGTCAAAAAAACGTATTCGTATAAATATCATCTTTTTAAGAAAGGATAATATCTTAATAAGATTTTCCAGATAAGTTGTTTCACGAATTCAAAAAAGATAACTTGCCTCACCAATTCAGAAAAGATTTGGATTATTAGTAATTTACAAAACTTGGTAATAGAATGTTTTCCCAATTTGAATTCTTGAAATTGTTCCATACGGACCTCCTTTTTTATCAAAAAATAATATCTGTCTAAATTTTTTCAGAAAATAGACGGAATAAAATCTCATTTCTTCATTTAATTTCTTTTATTTTTATGTATTAAAAAAAACACACTAACATTAATATTATTATTATATCAAATAATAATAGATCATACAATATCTAGTTAATGGATCGCGGCTGGCCATTATTTAAAGCAGTCATGGGGTCAGATATTCTTGGACAGTTGGACCTGAGAGATGCAACCACCACCATCAGCATTCCAGTCTGCGGCCCACAACATAATGGTTTTTTTCAGTCTTTCCACCAGGTATTAATGGACATTATTTGTTGGGAGGTAAACACAGCCTCGTGTCACTTGGCGAGAGGTTAGTGGGAAATTCCTTTCCATTGTATTGGTTTGAGATACTAGTGGTTTTGGTATCAAAGGTTTCGTGAAAGTACTATGTAAAATCAAGGTAAATGTTAAAGAATGATCTTAGAATATAATTTCATCATAGATCAAGGGTATATTTGCAAAAGTGTAAATAGGTACAGTTGTAGAAAATATTAATTAGGATAGATACCAACGGTACAATTTTTCTAACAGTTGGAATGGTTGTAATATATAGATGGAAATCTCCACTGTAACAAATATAATAAAAAGAGAATAAAAATAGAGTTCAAGTTTCTCCTCAGTTTTGCATCTCTCAAAAATAACATGGTATCAGAGTGACAGGTTCTGTGACCGCAAAAACAACATCATACGATATCAGAAAACTGATATTCACAACAAACAAATCAATAACCGAAAAAATCAGCAAAGAGCAAAATGACTCAAGATGGGCAACACGAGGCTACCCATACCTCCAAGCTCACAAACACTTTGCTCAATGGAAAAATTATCTTTCATGGGCAAAGGCTGCATCTAGAGCGCTCAGCAGTTGAGAGATGAGGGAATACATCACAGGAGAAAACAAAAAGCCAGAACCGACAAACCCAAATTTGTTGACCAAATCCGAAAAAATAGTAGCAAAGAAATGGAGAACCCAAAATGACAAAATCGTAACTTGGTTCACGAATTCCATCGAGCCATCTATTTCGGAGCTTTTTCTCCTCTCTGACACATCTTTTGAGCTATGGCAAGCCATGAAAGACATGTACGGGCAAGAAAACAATTACACCCGTATCTATCAACTCAAACTAGAAATCCAACATGAAAAGCAAGGCACGAGGAAACATATAGAGTACCTTGGTGCTCTTCAAAAGAAAAAAAATGAGCTTCGATCATACCGGCCGCCAACCACCGACTTGGCAATAATAAAAAAAGGGCAAGAAGAAGATGATATATTTGAGTACCTTACCGGTTTAAATCCCAGCTATGAGGTCGTACGGGCTCAGATCATGAACACCATCCCCCTTCCTTCCTACTCACAAATCAAGAACATGATCCAACAAGAAGAGAGCAGAAGAGAGGCCATGGGTGCTTCACAAATCATAACCGAAGAGGGACACAAGACCCACGGCTTTGCAGTGGCAAAAAAATCCAACTTTCCCAATTTCGGTCAAAATCCTAGATCTCAAATTCACTCAAATCACAATGAAATCGAGAGGTGCACGGGGTGTAAAAAGGAGGGGCACACCCATTAGAGCTGCTGGTTTCTTCACCCCCACTTAAAAACGAAACATTGGAGGGGTAAGACCTCCGCTGGAGGAAGGGCGGAATGGAACGAAGGAAAAAAGAAAGAGAAGGGAGGAGAAATGCATGCGCGTGGGGGCTTCTCCACACAGACTGGATCCAAACTTAATGAACCAGGTCCAGGTCCGAATGGGTCTGTGGGTCCGGGTCCAAATGGATCTGGTGGAAACGAATCAGCAGTGGCAGTAGATCAATTGCAATCACTGGTTCAGCAGATGTCCGTGTTGCTAGCCCAAGAAAACCAGTCTAAATTTTCTGGTATCTCTTCACACTAAAAAAATTTAAATTTGTTAGATAAAATAATTATTGATAGTGGTGCTACGGACCATATGTTTAGTAACCAAGCACTTCTATACAATTTAGACATGACCAAAAACGACCAATTTGTCTTGGTACCTAACGGTATGAAGGCTAAAATAAATGGTATAGGTGAAACTATATTTTGTAACAAAAATATATTTAATGTGCTATATCTAGATACTTTTCCTATAAACTTACTCTCGGTTCAAAAATTAACACAAGAATTAAATTGCGATGTAATTTTTTCTTGTAAAAATATCGTATTTCAGGACCGGAAAATCGGGACGAAGATTGGTGAAGGATTTCTTGAAAATGGACACTATTTTTTTAACTCAAAAAATTACTTTTGTGCTTCCGCTAAATCCATTGATATTGGCCTTTGGCATAGAAGATTTGGACGTCCCTTCGACAAGATTTTAAATTATATTTTGGATTGTCAAAATTTAAATTGTGCTAATTGTGAAGTTTGTAAATTGGCAAAACAAACAAAACTTCCGTTTTCTCATTCCAATTGCAAAAGTGAAGTTATGTTTGATTTAATTCATTCAGATATATGGGGGACGACCCCAATTGAATCATATAATGGATTTAAATATTTTGTTATTTTTATCGATGATTTTTCAAAAACCACTTGGTTATATTTACTCAAATAAAAAAAAGAATTTTTTAGTAGCTTCAAAGAATTTTTTTGTCTCATAGAAAATCAATTTAATGCAAATTAAAAATATTTAGGTCAGATAATGGAACGAAATTTGTAAACAAAAAAATGGGAGACATTAATAAAAAATTATTTATTTCTAGAAATGTTATATTTTTTGAAAATGAGCCTTATTTCAAAAAAATGGGAGACATTCAAGTGTCTAGTCAAATTCCAAATGAAAAAATAAATTCGTAACACCCCACATTGCTCAAAATAATTTAGAAGAAAATGATACAAGTAATGTCGAAGAAGAAATAGATGATAATAATAATGACATAAATGAGACCGAAGTAGGAAATAATTCGGAGCTTAGACGAACATCTAGAGTATCATAACCATCAAGTAGACTTAGAGATTATGTGACTTATACCGTCCAATATCCTATACAAAATTTTGTTTCATATAAAAAAATTTCACCTTCATACCAAGCTTTCCTTACTACCATAGAAAAATAAATAGAGCCGAAAAATTACCAAGAGGCCATTAAAAAACCAACTTGGAATAAAGCCATGAAGAAGAGCTAAAAGCTCTAGAAAAAAATGAAACATGGGTAATTGTTCCATTACCAAAAATTAAAAAATCCGTTGGGTGCAAATGGGTTTACAAAATTAAATATAATTGTGACGGTACCTTAGAACGGTATAAGGCAAGGTTAGTGGCCAAATGATTTACACAAACCTATGGTATAAATTACAATGAAACTTTTGCACCGGTTGCAAAAATGAATACCGTTAGAGTTTTATTCTCCATTACCGTAAATAACAGTTGGAACCTACACCAAATGGACGTTAAAAATACCTTTATTCAAGGAACACTTGAAGAAGAAGTGTACATGACACTACCACCGGGCAATAAAATGGAAAGTACCTCTAACGTAGTTTGTAGGTTAAATAAATCAATTTATGGATTGAAACAATCTCCACACGTATGGTATGACAAACTTAGCTTTTATTTAACTTCTTGCAATTTTAAAATTAGAAATGCTGATCACTCATGGTTTACCAAAAATGAAGGAAAAAACATAACCCTTGTGTTAGTATATGTAGATGATTTAATAGTTACTGGTAACAACCTAGAAGAAATTAGAAAAATCAAATTCCAATTAAAAGAAAAATTTGACATTAAAGATTGAGCTTTTTAAAAATATTTTCTAGGAATAGAAGTAGTTTTTTCAATCAAAGGCCTATTAATTTCACAAACAAAATATACTTTGGATTTATTGAAAGAAACCAGTAAATTGGGTTGTAAACCGGCCTCTACACCAATAGATAATAAGTATAAATTAAATATCGAGGATGATGAACCTTTAGAAAACATAAACCAATTTTAAAGACTTGTAGAAAAATTTATTTATCTCACGGTAACTCGTTCGGATATTTTATTTTTCGTAAGTCAAATTAGTAAATTTATGCATTCACCAAGAACACCACATTTAGAGGCCATTAATCGAATTTTAAGATATTTAAAACGAAATCCCAGAGAAGGGCATATGAATGAAAAATAATAATTCTAATGCAATTTGTGGCTATTCCGATGCAGATTGGGCCGGTAGTTTTGATAGAAAATCCACCACCGATTTCTGCACATTTGTAGGCGGAACTTTAGTCACATGGAAAAGCAAGAAGCAAAATATCGTGGCACAATAAAGCGCGGAAGCGGAATATCGGGCCATGGCATCAACCGCAAGCGAACTAATATGGCTCATACAATTGCTCAAAGATATGGGAATCAACCTTGATCAACCCATGAAAATGTATTGTGACAACAATTCGGCACGTCCCATTGCACTAAATCCCATATTCCACGAACAGACCAAACACATAGAAGTCGATTATCATTTTATTAGAGAGAAGGTCCAAGCCAAGCAAATAGAAACACCATTTGTTCGAAGTGAGAATCAACTAGCGGATGTTTTTACAAAAGGGTTACTAAACCATTTGAAGAAATCACAAGCAAGCTAGGATTACTCGATATCTACAATCCTAGCTTGAGGGGAGTGTTGAAGAATGATCTCACAATATAATTTCATCATAGATCAAGGATATATGTGCAAAAGTGTAAATATGTACAGCTGTACAAAATATTAATTATGATAGGTACCAACGGTACAATTTTTCTAACCGTTGGAATGGTTGTAATATATAGATGGAAATCTCCACTGTGACAAATATAACAAAAAGAGAATAAAAATAGAGTTCAAGTTTCTTTTGCATCTCTCAAAAATAACAGTAAAATATACTGAAGAAAATGACTGTGTAAATTCCTCTTGAAACAAACTCTTAGAAACATGCAAACGCATCTTAGCATTTTAAGTTTGAATTCATATATAACTTTTAAGTTTTAATCTGGACCGTTGGATCCAAACTTAAATTTGAGTCAGTGGGATCTGGACTAGCTAGTGCCGACTACCCTTTTTTTGTTGTTGATAAAAGTGGTAACATAGCTAGGCCCACCCATTAATTTTCCATTAACTGAAAAACCAATGTCGACTACCCTTAATTCCTTCCACCAGGTATTAATATACATGATTATATGTTGACAAAGCATATCTTGTCAGTTGTCACCATCTAGGACAAAATTAACATGTCATGGCAACGTATTATTGATCTATTGTTGTGACAAACAAGTAACAAGTCATGACAAAAAATCTACATACGACAATATTTTGTTTCTACATATTTTATATCATTGGATCAAAATGTTTGATCTAACATTTTTGCATTGTACAAGCTCTTTATTATTGATCTATTCAGGAAAATTGCAATGATAGAATGGTTGAATTGTTATCTTAGTCCTTTCAATATCAAATTTATATTGGAGGCAGATTTATATTTTTCAAATATTTATTGTTGCAAATTTCAGATTTTGGTTATTTTTTACAAAATACTCATTACATTTTTGTGACCACAAAAAGTCCAATTGTCACATCTCAAACATTCACTATAATACTTTTAGTTATTAAGTTGTATTTTTAGCCACATGAAAACTGAAAACTCTGATTTTAGAAAGTATGAGCATTTTGCACCACACCAGAGGTTTATGTGGGGTACTTGCTCTAAAGTTGAGCTAATTGTACACTGATTTGACTATAAACCCCCGTGAGTGCTCCCATCTCCAAGCTATTCTATCTAATATATTTGTAAATGAGATAATACTTATTATTAAGTGTAATAAATCTGACCATTCAATTCTTCAAATCAATAAAATTTATTGTTCTCCCTTGGGAGCTCACCACATCGGCTAACTTGCATATGTGTTGTAAGTGTATGATATATTATTTAAGTCATGAATTATCAAAATTAAAATTGCTCAGCTTAAATTCTACAAATTAAAATAGCATATGAACTTGCGTTCTGTAGTTCAAAATTTACTTTCTCTCACATTTCAATTTTATCCTTTACTATCGTAATTATGAATTTTTATCTCTCGTACCACCACATCAATTATCCCAATTCATTCACCCTTACAATTTGCGAAAGTCCTATATAAATCCCCTCACACCAAGTGATAAAACAAAAAGACCAAGATACACATATATTCTGCTACATGCAATAGTCTAGCATGTCAATTTCCAAGTTATTGTTGGTAGTTCTCCTTGGCGCTCTCATTTGCACCGCAACCGCAAGAGATCTCTCTACAACTAAAGAAAAGCATGTCAATGTGAAAGGAGTATACAATGGTGCGGATGCTGCCGACTCAAAAATTGAGGCAAGTGTTGGAAATCTAGGTACTCGAGGTACTCCGTGTACTCCGCATAATCCGGGTATTCCGTGGCATCCGGGTACTCCGGGTACTCCGTGGAATCCGTGGAATCCGTGGAATCCGGGTACTCCGCGTAATCCGGGTACTCCGGGTGCTCCGGGAACTGGTCCTCCGGGTGCTCCGGGTGGGGGTACTCCGGGAACTCCGGGTGGGGGTACTCCGGGAACTCCGGGTCCTCCAGGTACTCCTGGTGGGGGTACTCCGGGAACTCCGGGTCCTCCGGGTGCTGGAACTGGTCAAGGTACTCCGGGAACTCCGGGTCCTCCAGGTACTCCGGGTGGGGGTACTCCGGGAACTCCCGGTACTGGAACTGGTCAAGGTACTCCGGGAACTCCAGGAACTCCGGGTACTGCCACTGGTCCGGGTACTCCGGGTACTCCTGGAACTCCGGGTACTCCATGTAGTACGGGTACTCGGACAGCTCCGACAGTTCCGACTGTTCCGACTGCTCCGACTACTCCGGGTATGGGTACTCCGGGTACTCCGGGAACTCCGGGTACTCCAGGTACTGGGTGCGTCCCCAAATAGGTGCATCCGGGGTACCCACTGTGTCTACCTCCCGTGTTGGGCTAAATGTTTGAGATGGCATCAAATCTTAATGGTTCGGTATAATTAATTAGCTAGTTAGTGGAACTGTGATGTGATGCTAGCTAGTATTTTTTTTTTTCTTTTTTTGTGTAGAGATATGGTGATTCTGTTTCATGATGTGTATTATCAGTGTAAGGCTGAAATCATGGATGTATTGAATCATGTCTATGAATAACAAATAAAGTACCGAATCTGTGGAAGTTAATAGAGTTGTTTCTGCTGAGTGTATAAATCAGCTGCAATTATATATGTTATATGGGAGAACTATACAATTGTCTAATCACTGAAAAAACAAATGAATGCCAAACTGACAATAAATTTAAGCACTTCACATTTCCTTTCAAAAAGTATACTAAAAATATTTATGCCTTCTTTAATAAAATTGATGAAGCTTGATAAGCTATATATAACTAGTACTGGTAGAGAACCAGCAGAAAAAATATTTGAAGCTATTGAAAAGTCCTATATAAATTATATACATGTGTGCCCGTCAGACTTGCATGAAAAATTCCAGCTCCTTGTATAAATTCTGCACACACGAGCAATAAATAAGAACTCTCTTAATTAACAATTATAAGTTATAATCACGTCATTTATTTGTATGTATACAACTATAGTGAAGCACATTAATTGACTGATACACAAATGATCAATAGTTGGAGGAAGAGGATGCATGATCACCAAGTGATTCAAGAGATATATATTTCTCTAGTTTTTTTGTCTCAGATTATTTAAAAATCTCAAGTCTCATCACATGGGCCACTAGCCTCGAAGCAAGTAATTTACTTCATTTTCTGCACTGCTCTCTCTCTCTCTCTCTCTCTCTCTCTCTTTTTAAGAGTTACATTCAGCAATTGGTGCCTAAAATTTGTTTATGGCATAAATAGATCAAGCCATTGTTATGAACTTGAATAAGGGAAATGTAATTGCATAAGGAGAAGGGGCATTCATTGAATAAGTGTGTCACCGTCTCTACACTTTGTTTGCAGAGGTAGCAGATGCTTGGAAGGGACCACCTCGTTTCGTCAAGTTGTCAGTTGTTAGAATTTCATTTTGAATAGCCAACCAAGCAAAAACTTGCATCCTAGGTGGTATTCTCACCTTCCAAATATTTTTTTTATTACCGTGCATATGGAAACTCCTTCCTGAATGAAGTTGTAAAGAGAATTTGAAGTAAATAATCCGTTGGAATTGAGATTCCAAGTGATCATGTCAGCTGCTGAGTTAAGAACAAGGACCCCATGAGAAAGAAGATGTAACAGAGAATTTTGCTCTTGCTTGGCTTCAAGGGACAGATTCGGCCTTATATTAAGATACCAATTATCTTGAGAGAGAGCTTGTTGTAGGGTCGCATCTTGGCAGAGGGAGAAAGAGTTGAGATTAGGATATGAGTATTTCAAAATACCATGTTCCCAATTGTGATGCCAGAACAAAATTACATGGCCATTTTCAGTATAAAAGGTAACATTTGGATGAAATACTTGAAGAATGCGCCTCAATCCTCTCATGAAGTGTTGTTTGTAAAAGACTGCTATCAGTGAGGGAAGTACTAGTAGACAAAATGCTTGCTTCCATAGGTAGACAGTTGGTTGGAACCATTGCCACAACCACTTAGCTTGCAACGAAAGATTTACGGTCTTTAAATCTCTAATGCCCAATCCTCCAGCCTTCTTCGGTCTACATATTAGCTTCCAATTAGCTAGATTAAATTTTCCGGTTCTTTGAGCTGAGCCGTGCCAAAAGAAAGTTCTGCGTAAATATGTTTAGTCAATCTCACATAAACAATTTGAAAATTTTAATAGTTTATTTTTAATGACTTTGTACAATTTTAATTTCTTAATTTACATTATACTTTCATATGAGCATAGGAATTAAATATATTATAAAAGTTAAATATAAGAATTAAACTTCAGTTTTCAATTTTCTCTATTTATTGTGAGTATGAATTAAAGTTGTTACTTGTTGACTTTTGACATAGCAGCAAGATCAAGACCTTATATTTAGGGTCAACGAAAGTAATTAAAATATTTAATAATATAATATAAACAAGATCATCATGCATGAAAGGTCATGTGATTAGTTTGTGATATCTCTGGATACTCATCTCAGTGTTTCGGGATGAATGAAAGGTCATCTAACCCATGCAATAGCATATTATTAATGCTCTTTCATGGAAGCCACCAAGCGTGGAAAAGTCACAGAGGCCTATATAAAAAAATATTAAAAAAGGCTTTCAGGACAGTGTAAATGACGAAGTCAATAATACAAATTAAAGCACTCACTCCCAACTCAATTTCTTTTACTTGTAACTGACAGCCACTGTCATCATTGTTATCAAAATCGTTATTATTAAACCATGTCAAATCATGATAAATTCAAATAAACTGAACAATAATGTTTATGAAATTAAATTAGTGCTATTACACTAAACAATATAAGATCATTGTGATAATAATAGTAACCACAAATATAATATTTTTCCAAGACACAATTTCTCACTAATTGCACGTGCTAAATTAATTCCAACAGTAAAGCATACTTGAATGAATTACTAGAGGTGATTCGTGAAAGCTTGAGGTTTAACATTCAGTAGTTGATGCATCTAATTTTTCTTGGCGTGGCCAGAATATATATAAGCAACTACAAACCATCATCATATATACTTGTTGTACTTGAAGTTTATGTACTTTCTCTCTCTTGTTTAATTTCTTTGTTTATTTTTTGTTTTTAGTCTTCTCATTATTAGAGCATCTACAACGGTAATTTATTTTAAATTGCTAATCTGATGTGTTAATTGCTAATATAATTACTGGGACGTACCACAGTTTTTAAATTAGCAAGTTTGCTTTAAAAGCTACTCTAATTAAATAAGCAACTCTAATTAAATTTCTGGGATGGAATGATTTAGAAATTAAGAATCCCTTTGATTGTTAAACTCAGGGACGTGGCTCAAATTAATTGCTAAACGTTTGCTGGATTGGAGATGCTCTTACTCTAATTAACGGACTGTGGCCGATGCTTATTTATTATATATTATTGTGTATTTCACGGTGACTATATCGATTGTCGTACTAGAAACACAACAAACAAATGTATATAAAATAATAATAATAATAATAATAATAATAATTAAAAACAAAATTACCTACAAATTATAGAGGAACAATTAAATATGTTCTGTGTACCTATAATTATAAATCGTTAATTCAATATCTTAAACATAACCAGTAATTTAATGAATTATTGTCGTCATCCCCCAAATAAGTCGCTGATTCCAACGCCAATGGTGCTCTGTAAAGTGACATCCACGACAACCAGTGCAGCTTTTCTGCCAATCCTAGCGGCTGTGCTTCTGTAGTCTCCGAGCTTGTAGGAGAAGTTGAGACAGCCTCCGGTGCTCACAGGACATGAGTAGTTGACCGCAGCGGTTTCCCCCTTACCGGCCTATGCAAGGAAACTCACCAGGGGGATTTCCAACCTGCCAATGACCTGTAATCCTTCATTGGGTATTGTGCTGATCAGATCGATGATGAGGTTTTCAGGAGATGTGCTGCCTCCAGAGGAGCAATGCAGAATGAAGCTGAGGGGATAGTCCCATTTCGGGTTCACATCCCCTACAGGATCAGCTGATGTGGGCTGAAGCTGCACTGGTTTGGAGTGTTTAGTGATGCATGCCTGGGCATGGACGACCATTGGGGTGTCGGGGTTTTGTCTTGTTACGCATGGTTCTGAAACTCGGAATCGGAATCGGAATCGGATACTTGACCGTGAAATCGGAATCGGGTGAATCGGCCGGAATCGGCCGAGTTGACTCAGTAACTCGGATTTTTTTGGCAGATGCTTGTTTTGTACTAAAAAATAAGAAAAAATTGATAAAAAATTAAACTGTCTAAAAATTATGTTAAGATAAAAAATTACACTCCTCTAGTATAAAGTAATATAATATTATACAAGTTTTACAAATTCACAATCAGAACACAAATTCTACTGTCAGAAACTATGTCAAGCTAGCTGTATCAGCTCGTCGTCCTTTGTAATAAAAATGTAGAAAAAATTATTGTACAAAGATAATTAGTCAAAAAATAATGGTAAGACCACATCTTACAAAAAAATAATCTACTGATATAATAAATATAAACTTTGAAAATCAGCGATTTAAAAAAGTGATGCAATAGCCTCCGTATTATTATTATTATTATTATTATTATTATTATTATTATTATTATTATTTTGCAATTAAATAACTCGATGTAATTAATAGCCTCCATAATAATTTAACTTTAACTTGACGGATGCCACTACACCAAATTTAATCTTTTGCAACAACATATTGCAACTAATAAATAATTAGTGGCATTAAATTAATAAAATTGCTACTAGATTAATTAGTTGTAATAAAATGTATTTATTGCAACAAATTAATTATTATTGCAACCAAATATACTTGTTGCCCGAAAAAATTTATTGCGACCAATAAATTTGTTATCGCAACTATCTGATCTCGTTGCTAAGTGCCTCCAGGTCACGTGTAATTGCACGTGTAGTAAAATTTTTTTTTTTTTTTTGGTTTTCATAACAGCCCGTAGGCCTACACACTTCCAATTACATTTTTCAGATTTGCTCCTATCCTATTTCCCCCCATCACTCTAGCACGTGTAGTAAAATTTTAACTTTCAGAGGGTAAAGATGCAAAACAACCTTCTGTCTCCCCTACCGCTCACCTCCATTTTTTCACCTTCTCCTTGCATCGACAATTCTAAAAACCAGCTACTCCTTCGCCACCTCCTTCAAGAATCTTCCTCTTCCGCTCACCTCCCGTTCTCCCTCTTTCGATTGTCTCCTCCCCTTCTCCTCCTCCGCCAACTCGGTCAATTTTGCCTTGAATCGGCTCAACTCGGTCATTTTTGCGTTGAATCGGCTCAACTCGGTATAAAATCGGTTGACTCGGCCTAAAAATCGGCTAACTCGGCCGAGTCAAGCACTGTTCATCCGAGTTTTGCTGAAAAACTCGCAGGGGCGCGAAACTCGGGCGAAAATCGGATCGGTGACGGCCGATACCGAGTTGACTCGGCCGAGTTAACTCGGAATCGGCCGATTTTCCAAACCATGTTGTTAGGGATTCGGCAGAGATTAAAACTATGTCTAGGCCTCTCCTGCCCATGGCTACTCTTTCAAGTTTCAAGTAAAGAGATATATGGTTAAGTCTGGCTGGCTCTTTGCTCTTTCTCAAGTTATTTATATATACAACCACACTTGCACTGCATGCATTCAGCTGAAAATTCAAAGCAAAAGAAGAATTAATGGTCTTCTAACAAAACTATTGATTCTTGTATTCCAAGAAAAAGTCAAAAGATTATTCTATTATTATACTTTTAATGTGAGAAATGGTCTTGTAACAAAGACTCTTCTCTGAAATGTTCTAACTTTTGTTATCTGCACATTTTAATTGTCAATTCAATAAACTAGGTCGTTTACTCTGCTAAAATTTCAATTACAAAAGTTATACAACCGAGCAATATGACGGTCAAAATACTCCATTTGTTACTGTATAGAGACAGAGACATAGACACCAATCTGTTGTCTTTCAAGTAAATAAAGCCACTGATATATTACTAGTTTCTTTGATAAAATACACCCTGCTATCTTGAATATAAGACCATTCCCTTTTCACCCCTCAATATTTCCTTGTTTGCTCTCCCCTTGCCATTCCTTCGTTGGAAGTTGATTCAAAATTAACACACCTAAATAAGATGGCTGCCGAAGTTAGTTGGCTAGAATTTCTCCAAAATTAGAAGTCTGTATTTGTCGTGTGTTCTAGAGTTAGTATTTCTATATTTAGTTGAGTTAGTGGAGAATATGGTTTCCTTATTTACACTAGGCAGAAATAGCATGTAGTAGGATTAGTGGATTCCTTATTTAGATTAATGTTTAGCTATAAATTCAGATGTACTTTGTATCCGAATCAAGAGGGCAATAGAAGTTAATTTCAGCAGCAAATTTCTTCTCTCTATTTTGTTTTATCCTTCCGAAATTTCCTACATTTGGTATCAGAGCAAGTCGATCCTAGAGCGTTTTCAATGGCAGAAAACAGCAACAATGTCATGAATGTAACACAACCCGCAATTCCTCTTTTCAAAGGCGAGAACTATGCATTTTGGAGCATCAAGATGACGACCTTGTTTAAGTCTCATGGCCTATGGGATTTGGTTAACAATGGTCCACCAGTTTCAGATCCGAACCAGCAAGAAAATCAGAAGAAAGATGCAAGGGCGCTATTCTTCATCCAACAATTAATTATAGGGGTACCACTCAAAATTAATTCAATTTTATTATTATTTATATCGTAATTATCAATTTCGATCTCTTGTACCACCCTGACAGGCCATCAATTACAACATTAATTCACCCTCCAAAATTGCAAAAAGCCCTATATACCCCTGATCACATCTCCTCACAAAGCACAAGTGAATAACACAGGAAGACCAAGACCATATATTCTACCACATATAACTGGGTAGCATGTCAAATTCTAAGTTATTCCTCTTCTTGGTGCTCTCGCTTGCGTTGCAACCGCAAGAGGCGTAAAAGGATGGCACTACCTCCCGTGGGGGGCTAAATGTTTATAAGTTATTTTAATGCATTCATTTTCTCATCATCGGAGGTCTACACAACATGGTGCTACCTCCCGTGGTGGGCTAAATGTTTGAGACGGCATCAAATCTTAATGGTTCGGTATAATTAGTTAAGTGTAACTGAGCTATGATGCTAGCATGTTCTTTTTTTTTTTGGCGAATTAAGATGATTCCGAATCATGATCTGTATTATCAGTGTAAGGCTGATATTATGGTTGTATTGAATCATGTCTATGAATATGATATATTGTACCGAACCTGAGAAGTTAATTGAGAGGAATTGAAGGAAAAAGAAAAATAGATAGATATATAGGGACGAAAGATCTAAGTATTAATTTGAATAGTAGAGAAATAAAGACCGGATTGTGATCCAAGATGCGTAAAAAACCGAAAATCCTAAGAACTAATCCTACACAGTTCTAGAGAAACAACCATGTACAATATACACAAATCAAACATGGTTCTTACAAAAAAAAATGTATATAATTTACAAGGGTAGCTAAGAGAAATTTACACGGTACTCAAAGAGGCGCGAAAAATCAAAAACCTTAATAAAATTTATGCACGGTTCATTAGAAAAAACCGAGTACGATTTGTATATTTTCTTATATTAAACTGTTTTATAATGTGCTACCATCCATGTTTTCGATCTAGCCATTAAAGAAACATGAAAAAAGCTTTGAAAATAATTAAAACAATTTATACATATATAATTGAGTCAAATTAAACAAATTTGTTCATAAATACAGATAATCACACAAAAGATATACATACATATTTAATAAACAAGAAACATGCATTGTCATAACAGAATCTTCCTAGTTATTAAATTGATTGGCAAAAACAAAAAGGAGGATAATCATTTGCAAATTTGAGCAACTAATTAACTATTGATCTCAATCCCTTTCGCAAATTCCGACTCCTTAGCCCCTTTAATTTGCAAAGGGGTTAGAGAAATCTCAAAGGCCAAATACGAAGAAGGGCAGAGCTCAACTATTTAAGTGCTCTTCCGGAATGACATGTTCTTTGCTTCCTGAAAGCCAATCAATTCATGATATATGATGTGCCATTCTCTTTCTATGTGTAAAAAAATCAAGCAATATTCATATATATTGTCGAAGATCAATATCATTTTCACTTTGGGTGCCATCTTGTTACCTAAATCATGGTGGTACCCAAAGTCAAAAGGAGATGAATTTCCTTACCATTGTAAGAGGGTTTAATGAGAAATAAAGAGGAAAAGGAAGAGAAAATAGAGAGGCATGACTTAAATTGTGGAGGAGAAGAGGCGCGCATAGTGAGGGGATGTCCCATAAAAAAAAGATATTGAGCAGAGTTTAATTGAGAGAGCGTGAATGAAGGGCACACGGTTTCTAAATACAAAACCGTGTTTGGAGATTATACAAAATCATACATGGTTGATTCCGTCAAAACCGTATATGACTGGATAAATCGTACACGGTTTCTTATTAAAAAACCATGTACATATGCTGGTACTTTTCTTACACAGTTTCGTTTTTAAAGACTGTGCGTATGTGAGAGCTCATCTTCGTGCGCGCACCTCCTCCCTTTACACACTTTTTATTTAGGAATTTGTCGGAACCATGTAAGATGTGCCGTGTATGATTAATGTTTTTGTAGTAGTGAAAAATAACAAGAAAAAATGTAATATCTTATTAAGCTTGTAAATTAGGATAATATGTTTGTAATACCCCATGATGGTGAGTTTGGACTATAACCTTAAGTATACATCAAAATCTTTTAAATATAAGTTCTATAAGTTACAGAAAGTAATAAATATACACAGAATTTGCAACAATATGATAAAATGGTCGATGGCCTCAAACCCACTATTCCGACAACAAAATTTGGTTTGTGAATTGTTGAGAATCTCAGAAATTAATGACTATCTAAACTATAAATGGGGCTCAATTGTTTAGAGAGGGTGAACATCAAATTTGTGTCGATTTGAAATACGTTTTTTATTTTTAAATAAGATAGGGTTCAAGCTCCTAATCTTATATTTTATTAATAAATTAAAAATAAGATACAGTCAAAAGAGTCAAAAGGCAAGAAATAGCTCAATGAGTATTGAGCACAGATAAAATAAAAATTACATTTCTTGTACCACTTGACCAACCAACTGAAAAATAGAACAAAAATTGTCTCTAAAGATTTGATTGCATCGCTCTCTCCATAATATGAAGATAACAATCATGAAGACTCTTCTCAACTGCATTGGGTACTTATTTTGGAGAATAGCACACAATTGTTTGACATTTATCATTGCACCATATCTATGTGAGAGCAATGATAAAATCACAGCTTGTAAGGATTGGTAGAGAGATAAGGAGGAGGGGCATTCATTGAATAAGTGTGTCACCGTCTCTACACTTTGTTTGCAGAGGTAGCAGATGCTTGGAAGGGACCACCTCGTTTCATCAAGTTGTCAGTTGTTAGAATCTTATTTTGAATAGCCAACCAAGCAAAAATTTGCATCGTAGGTGGTATTCTCACCTTCCAAATATTTTTTTTATCACCGTGCATGTGTAAACTCCTTCCTTAATGAAGTTGTAAAGAGAATTTGAAGTAAATAATCTGTTGGAATTGAGATTCCAAGTGATCATGTCAGCTGCTGAGTTAAGAACAAGGACCCCATGAGAAAGAAGATGTAACAGAGAATTTTGCTCTTGCTTGGCTTCAAGGGACAGATTCGGCCTTATATTAAGATACCAATTATCTTGAGAGAGAGCTTGTTGTAGGGTCGCATCTTGGCAGAGGGAGAAAGAGTAGAGATTAGGATATGAGTATTTCAAAATACCATGTTCCCAATTGTGATGCCAGAACAACATTACATGGCCATTTTCAGGATAAAAAGGTAACATTTGGATGGAATACTTGAACAATGCGCCTCAATCCTCTCATGAAGTGTTGTTTGTAAAAGACTGCCATCAGTGAGGGAAGTACTAGTAGACAAAATGCTTGCTTCCATAGGTAGACAGTTGGTTGGAATTAACCATTGCCACAACCACTTAGCTTGCAACGAAAGATTTACGGTCTTTAAATCTCTAATGCCCAATCCTCCAGCCTTCTTCGGTCTACATATTAGCTTCCAATTAGCTAGATTAAATTTTCCGGTTCTTTGAGCTGAGCCGTGCCAAAAGAAAGTTCTGCGTAAATATGTTTAGTTGATCTCACAAAAACAATTTGAAAATTTTAACAGTTTAGTTTTAATGACTTTGTACAATTTTAATTTCTTAATTTACATTATACTTTCATATGAGCATAGGATTTAAATATATTATAAAAGTTAAAATAAGAATTAAACTTCAGTTTTCAATTTTCTCTATTTATTGTGAGTACGAATTAAAGTTGTTACTTGTTGACTTTTGACATAGCAGAAAGATCAAGACCTTATATTTAGGGTCAACGAAAGTAATTAAAATATTTAATAATATAATATAAGCAAGATCATCATGCATGAAAGGTCATGTGATTAGTTTGAGTTATCTCTGGATACTCATCTCAGTGTTTCGGGATGAATGAAAGGTCATCTAACCCTTGCAATAGCATATTATTATGGCTCTTTCATGGAAGTCACCAAGCGTGGAAAAGTCACAGAGACCTATATAAAAAATATTAAAAAAGGCATTCAGGACAGTGTAAATGACGAAGTCAATAATACAAATTAAAGCACTCACTCCCAACTCAATTTCTTTTACTTGTAACTGACAGCCACTGTCATCATTGTTATCAAAATCGTTATTATTAAACCATGTCAAATCATGATAAATTCAAATAAACTGAACAATAATGTTTATGAAATTAAATTAGTGCTATTACACTAGACAATATAAGATCATTGTGATAATAATAGTAACCACAAATATAATATTTTTCCAAGACACAATTTCTCACTAATTGCACGTGCTAAATTCCAACAGTAAAGCATACTTGAATGAATTACTAGAGGTGATTCGTGAAAGCTTGAGGTTTAACATTCAATAGTTGATGCATCTAATTTTTCTTGGCGTGGCCAGAATATATAAAAGCAACTACAAACCATCATCATATATACTTGTTGTACCTGATGTTTATGAACTTTCTCTCTCTTGTTTAATTTCTTTGTTTATTTTTTGTTTTTAGTTTTCTCATTATTAGAGCATCTACAACGGTAATTTCTTTTAAATTGCTAATCTGATGTGTTAATTGCTAATATAATGACGTACCACAGTTTTTAAATTAGCAAGTTTGCTTTAAAAAGCTACTCTAATTAAATAAGCAACTCTAATCAAATTTCTGGGATGGAGTGATTTAGAAATTAAGAATCCCTTTGATTGTTAAACTCAGTGACGTGGCTCAAATTAATTGCTAAACGTTTGCTGGATTGGAGATGCTCTTACTCTAATTAACGGACTGTGGCCGATGCTTATTTATTATATATTATTGTGTATTTCACGGTGACTATATCGATTGTCGTACTAGAAACACAACAAACAAATGTATATAAAATAATAATAATAATAATTAAAAACAAAATTACCTACAAATTATAGAGGAACAATTAAATATGTTCTGTGTACCTATAATTATAAATCGTTAATTCAATATCTTAAACATAACCAGTAATTTAATGAATTATTGTCGTCATCCCCCAAATAAGTCGCTGATTCCAACGCCAATGGTGCTCTGTAAAGTGACATCCACGACAACCAGTGCAGCTTTTCTGCCAATCCTAGCAGCTGTGCTTCTGTAGTCTCCGAGCTTGTAGGAGAAGTTGAGACAGCCTCCGGTGCTCACAGGACATGAGTAGTTGACCGCAGCGGTTTCCCCCTTACCGGCCTATGCAAGGAAACTCACCAGGGGGATTTCCAACCTGCCAATGACCTGTAATCCTTCATTGGGTATTGTGCTGATCAGATCGATGATGAGGTTTTCAGGAGATGTGCTGCCTCCAGAGGAGCAATGCAGAATGAAGCTGAGGGGATAGTCCCATTTCGGGTTCACATCCCCTACAGGATCAGCTGATGTGGGCTGAAGCTGCACTGGTTTGGAGTGTTTAGTGATGCATGCCTGGGCATGGACGACCATTGGGGTGTCGGGGTTTTGTCTTGTTAGGGATTCGGCAGAGATTAAAACTATGTCTAGGCCTCTCCTGCCCATGGCTACTCTTTCAAGTTTCAAGTAAAGAGATATATGGTTAAGTCTGGCTGGCTCTTTGCTCTTTCTCAAGTTATTTATATATACAACCACACTTGCACTGCATGCATTCAGCTGAAAATTCAAAGCAAAAGAATAATTAATGGTCTTCTAACAAAACTATTGATTCTTGTATTCCAAGAAAAAGTCAAAAGATTATTCTATTATTATACTTTTAATGTGAGAAATGGTCTTCTATTCTTTCAGTGTGAGAAATGGTCTTCTAACAAAGACTCTTCTCTGAAATGTTCTAACTTTTGTTATCTGTACATTTTAATTGTCAATTCAATAAACTAGGTCGTTTACTGTGCTAAAATTTCAATTACAAAAGTTATACAACCGAGCAATATGACGGTCAAAATACTCCATTTGTTACTGTATAGAGACAGAGACATAGACACCAATCTGTTGTCTTTCAAGTAAATAAAGCCACTGATATATTACTAGTTTCTTTGTTAAAATACACCCTGCTATCTTGAATATAAGACCATTCCCTTTTCGCCCCTCAATATTCCTTGTTTGCTCTCCCCTTGCCATTCCTTCATTGGAAGTTGATTCAAAATTAACACACCTAAATAAGATGGCTGCCGAAGTTGGTGGGTTAGAATTTCTCCAAAATTAGAAGTCTGTATTTGTCGTGTGTTCTAGAGTTAGTATTTATATATTTAGTTGAGTTAGTGGAGAATATGGTTTCCTTATTTACACTTGGCAGAAATAGCATGTAGTAGGGTTAGTGGATTCCTTATTTAGATTAATGTTTAGCTATAAATTCAGATGTACTTTGTATCCGAATCAAGAGGGCAATAGAAGTTAATTTCAACAGCAAATTTCTTCTCTCTATTTTGTTTTATCCTTCCGAAATTTCCTACATTTGGTATCAGAGCAAGTCGATCCTAGAGCGTTTTCAATGGCAGAAAACAGCAACAATGTCGTGAATGTAACACAACCCGCAATTCCTCTTTTCAAAGGCGAGAACTATGCATTTTGAAGCATCAAGATGACGACCTTGTTCAAGTCTCATGGCCTATGGGATTTGGTTAACAATGGTCCACCAGTTTCAGATCCGAACCAGCAAGAAAATCAGAAGAAAGATGCAAGGGCGCTATTCTTCATCCAACATGCAGTGCATGACACCATCTTCTCGAAAATTGTAGCAGCCACCAACTCTAAGGAGGCATGGACAACCCTGAAAACAGCATTTCAAGGGAGTACTCGAGTAATGACAATCAAACTTCAAGGCCTACGCAGGGACTTTGAAACATTGCAGATGAACAAGGAAGAATCTGTGCAAATTTTCCTTTCAAGAGTACAAGAGGTGGTCAACCAAATTCGAGCATTTGGAGACACCATGGAAGAGAAGACGGTGGTGGGGAAGGTGTTAAGGAGCCTAGCACCCAAGTTTGATCATGTAGTGGCAGCAATTGAAGAATCAAAGGATCTCACAACGTACACCTTTGATGAACTCATGGGATCACTGCAGACTCATGAAGCAAGGATGTCAAAGGCAGAAGATAAAGGTGACGACAAGGCATTCTACATGCAGGGGGAGACGTCAAGAAGCAGAGGCAGAGGCAATTTCGGCAGTGGAAGAGGAAGAGGCAGAAGCAACACTGCCGAAAATAGTCAATCATATGATAAATCCAAGGATATTCAGTGCTATTATTGCAACAAGTTTGGGCACTATCAATCTGAGTGCTATGAAGCCAAGAAAAGCATCCAATGCGCAATAAGTTTGGGCACTACCAATCCGAGTGCTACAAGAAGCAAAAGGAGGAGAATCAAGCAAGCTACGCTGTAGAAGAAAATGAGCAACTGTCACTCTTCATGGCATACACCGAAAGCAAGATTGAGGCAAGCAGCAAGGGCACACTAGTGGAAAATGTGCAAACAGTATCGCCTCATCATGATCGGTTAAATTAAAAAACTAACACTAATACCTTTATGATCGGGTAAAGAAGATAACCGCTCTTGATTGTTAGGTATCAAGATCGGTTACCTAATTAACCGATCTAGATAATTCGTATCCGGATCGGATTATTATTAAACCGATCCGGATAATAATCAAGATCGGTTAACCATGACACCGATCTTGATTGTTAAGTATCAAGAGCGGTTTTTTAGTATCTGATCCTGACAGTTAACAGTCAAGATCGGCTAAATAAATAACCGATCCTGATAAATTTTTTCCACTACATAGAAGGAACATATGAATTTTTTGATTTCATAGAATAACATATAAATTTTTTCGATTCCATAGAAGAAACATATGATTTGTCGAACTTTTCATCGGACTTGCTTTTTTTTTAAGGTCCTTCATCCTTCAATCAACTCTTGAACATGAAATATAATTTATTAAAACATGTATCTTCATGTTAGGCTCCGTAAACTCTAATAGCACCAAAAGAGAAGAAGCACCCACTTTACCTCTCTTCCACACTTAAGTAGGGAAGAACCATGCACTTTACCTCGCAATTCAATTTGTTCAGATTTGATATTTTAATATAAAGCCATATAATAAGCAGAAAAAATAAAAATTTGAACAAATAATTCTTTTTCATATGTGTTTCTTTAAAAAAAAAATTTGCAGAAAGACAATCAGGATCGGCCTTATATGTTGAACCGATCCTGATAACAATCAAGATCTGGTAATAATTAACCGATCTTGATTGTTGATCGGTTCTATATGAATTTTTTGATTCTATATAATAACATTCAAATTTTTTCGATTCCATAGAGGAAACATATGATTTGTTGAATTTTCATTGGATTCTTGCTTTTTTTTTAAGGTCCTTCATCCTTCATTCAACTCTTGAACATGAAATATAATTTATTAAAACATATATCTTCATGTTAGGCTCGGTAAATCCTAATGGCACCAAAAGGGAAGAACCACCCACTTTACCTCTCTTCCAGACCTAAGTAGGAAACTGATCTGCGGCAACCTAAATGAGCGTCAATTTGTCCAGATTTGGCATTTTCAATATAAAGCCATATAATAAGCAGAAAAAATAAAAATTTGAACAAATAATTGTTTTTCATATGTGTTGCTTTAAAAAAAAATTTGCAGAAAGACAATCAGGATCGACCTTTTATGTTGAACCGATCCTGATAACCATCAAGATCGGTTCATGATTAACCAATCTTGATTATTACGTATCAGGATCGGTTGACAAGTAATAACCGATCCTGATACTTTGTCTTTCTGCCATTTTTTTTCCAATTCAGGCATATATAGATATATATGTATATTGAAAAACATATAATTTGTGATAGACACCCATTATTCAAGCAACTCATTTGTGATCCACACCCATTATTCACACATGACATACAAATATGCAATTAAATCAATTATGCCAAACTGTTTGACCCTAAAAAGTTGAGACAAAATTTACCAAGAAGTTGGAGAATGTAAAGGGTGCACAAACTTGGAGATCTATAACATTGGGACTTAGTTCCAAAAAAAAAAAAATGAAAAAATGGAGGTGTCCATTATAAATTAAAATAGAGAAGTGATACATCTATTTAATCACAAAAGTGAGTAGGCTCACGATTTGAACTGAACCTAGATATCGGTTTGATTTGAATAAATAAATTTGGGCTGCCGAGATGTGATCAAGGGAATGCACATGGGCCCAGCCGAAAGAAATAAATGGACCGAAAGAAATTTGCAAATGGGCTTGGGCCTTCGGATGCTAATTGGAGCAAAATCAAAGTAAACCGAGTTGAATTGGAGTGGTGCGCCCCAGCGCTTCATGCTATATCTACCACAGACTCGGCTCATATAGACTAGCTCGTAGTCAGCCTCACGGCCCATGATACACCATGCTCACATAGATGAAAAGATCCTCTCCTTCCCCTAGCGGACAAAGAAAGTCAGAAGAAACGGTAAAATCCTGGCGCCACTGAACATGCTCTTCGTCCTTCACTGTGCTACGCAATTAAGGCCTTTAGATGCGTTCAACGATCCGGATGCTGCCAACTCATTGATCTATCCAGCTGTTGAAGCTATGCCAAAACCCTAATCGAAAGGCTATATAAAGGGCCCCAGTTGAAGAACAAGAGACAGAGCCGAAAAAAACCACAACCTGATATTTCTGCTAAAAGAAGAAAACCCGAAATAATAGCAAAAAATACTATCAAATCCTCTTTTGCCTCAAATCCAAGATAGAAATAGATAGAAAGATAGTTCCTTTTGCAATATAAAGACTAAAAAAAGTCTTGATGTAAAACCATGGATCAATAAAAAGTCGATTACTTGGAGCTCGAATCCAGTTTTCTTTGTCTGCTGTTCTTCTGCCTTTTTCTTCTTCTTTTGTTGACTATTTTATTCTCCTTTTGCGCCTTTGTCTTCTTTCATCTATTCTAAAACTTTGTTAATAATTGAGAGGATTCTAGATTGTGGCTCTGATCATAGTCACGTATCTAGCATTCCTTTTAAAATAATGGTCATCTCTTCTCTAAAGTTGCTACCTAATAAAGTAAGATGAGGCAAATATACAACTGAAATAGTTGATGGAGTCTAAAGCCAGTGATTCTCTAAAAATAATATATAAATATGCATGCTTATGTTCATTGTTACCTTTATACATTATTCTACTACTTAAAAAAGGAAAAGACATACAAATCTGTTCTCATGTTCATGAATTGCTCTTTTATGGTTATTTTCATTAAGTAATAAAAGAATTATATTTTAGTCTAAGAAATAAAATAAAAATAGAGAAGTATCAAGACTTGATGTTTTGATAATTTAATATTCTTATTTTATTTTACACGACTAAAGTATAAAAAAAAAAAATACATATAAAAAGTAAATAGGGCACGCTTTTTCTCCTTTGACACTATAACCTGACAAATTACCATAGGCCGAAAAATCATTAATGGTGTAGAAAATCATGGCCCGTAAAGTGAAACGCTCCTTGGTATATGCATCAAATATCTCCACTCCGGGAGCCACCATTTTTTTAAATCCTCGATCAATGGCGCTAGATACACATCTATGTCGTTTTCGGGCTGTTTGGGCCCTGATATCAGCAAAGTCAGCATGATGTACTTGCGTTTCATACATAACCAAGGCGGAAGATTATAAATGCACAATAGAACCGGCCAACTGCTATGCTTACTGCTCATGCTACTGTACGGATTCACTCCATCTGCACTCAGCCCGAGCTTTAGGTTTCTTGGGTCACCACCAAATTCGGGAAACCTTCTGTCAATATTTCTCCACTGAGGAGAATCAGCGGGGTGTCGTAATTTTTCGTCCCTTTTTCGGTTATCGGCATGCCAACGCAATAATTTCGCTTCTTTGGCATTTGAGAACAAACATTTGGATCTCGGTATCACGGGGAGGTACCACAGTACTTTTGCCGGAGGTCTTTTATCCGGTTTACATAATTCACTTTTATCGCTGGTTAGCTGCTTTCTACTATAACGTGATGCACCACATTTTGGACACTCGTGAGAATCTTGATACTCATTTCGATATAATATACAATCATTTGGACACGCGTGTATTCTCTGAACTTCCAAATCCACTGGACACAACATTTTCTTTGCTTCGTAAACATTAGATGGTATCTCGTTTCCTTTCGGAAGTATTTCTTTCAAAGTTTGTAATAACGCAGTAAAACTTTTATCACTCCAACCGTTAGATGCTTTAAGGTTATACAATTTTAATACACCTTTCCATTTTGAAAATTTAGAACAACCGGGATACAATTCCTTATTAGAATCTTCGTACAAATTCTCAAATACACAGTACTGCTTATCATTATCAAAATCCTCTTCTAAATCACGTAACATTTGATCAAAATTCCCAATTTCATCTACCACCATATCATCGGTCCCATCGCGTGGCGCATTACCACTTCCCTCACTCCCACCAGTATGGTATTCCTGATGCTCAGTACTAGTACCTATATCGGTTTCCAAACTCTCGCCATGCCATATCCAACGCTTATATTGTTGCTTGAATCCACGACGGATTAAATGGTTCCTCACTTGGTTGGGATTGGAAAATTTATTCATATTGTTACAATCACGACAAGGACATGACATCAGCCCATTCCCATTCTTCGCTATATCTTCCGTAGCAACTTTCATAAATTCATCAACACCTGCCATATATTCATTGGATAGACGTGATGTTCCATACATCCAACTGCGGTCCATCTGCAATTATAAGAAAACACAATTAAGCACAAGGGTAGGGTTAAATGTTCACACTAGGGCTTACATGGGGCCGGTTACCATCCTATCCCACTCTTTGAATACTTTGTCTCAGTAGTGAACACATGTTAGTCGTGTTTTAGTATTTAAGAAAATTTCGGCAGCATTTCCCCTTAGTTTCCCAAATATTCGGGGAACTAATAAGACAAAATGCTGCCGAAATCTTCTTAAATACTAAAACACGACTAACATGTGGTCACATCCTAATTGAGACAAAATATTCAAAGAGCAGTTCCAAAACGGGGACTATTCAAAATTAATCCCTAATGGATTAATTTTGAACGGGTATCATGACCTAAAGACATTATTCATTCGGTTGTGGCTCATAAGACAATACTCTAGCTAGATACCTAATGGAAATAACTTTAATTAACTATATACTATTATCAAAATACATGAGTTTCATTCAGAAAACTAAACATGAGGTTCATGTTGTACTTACAATTTTTTTGGATGTCGAATCGTGAGATGAAGATCGTTGCACTAGATTCCTCAATAATAGCCGATCTACAAAATTAATAATGAGAATTGAGTTGAGCTTTTAAAGCAAAATACACCACATGTGCCCTAATATAAATACAAATTATAAATTCTTGATTCTCATCAATCCAAGTTAAAAATGCTTCATTAATTTAATTTATATGTGCTTGTAGAATGAGAAATATAGATCAAATAAAAAACACTTGAATTTTCTAATTTCTTGATTCTCTATGGGATTGTGCCTAAAATTAGTTAGCATTTTAAATAAAAAATGAAGGAATCGGGTTTATTTTACCTCAATCAACCATCAACCGAGATAAATCTGACCAAAATGAGGAAGAGAAAACACTTGTTTTGGGCAGAGAGAGTTCAGAGATCGAAAACACCTCAAAGAGGGCACATACAGATCGTGCACTGGAAAGGGAGCAAAAAACCTCGTATTATGGAAAGGGAGAAGGTAATAACAAGGTATCAGGATCGGTTATTGTTTGCAAACCGATCCGGATAATCATGAGGACCGGTTTTATAAACTAGCCAATCTTGATGGTTACATATCAGGATCAGTTTATTAAATATAACCGATCCTGATACTAAACAATCACGATCAGTTAATGATTAACTGATCTTGATGGTTATCAAGATCATTTTTTTTAATCATTCTGAAAATTTAAAAATAGATTTTACATTATTAAATATTTGTGACTTACATATTATATTAATTTTTGCCAGGATGCATTTAATGACCGGACAATGGAAAGCATGCAAGTTGTTCTTCAATATTTATGACTTATTTATTTCTTACATTTAAGTATTTTTCTTTTTTTTATTTCATGATAAAACTTTAGGAGATTATTATATTTCATGTTGTAATTATTTTTTTAAGATATGAATTCATATCACTTGAGGTTACCTGACTTAGTACAATTGAAATAGATGGTCTAGGATTGTTATTTGAACTTGACATGAATCTCAAAGCACAATTAATACTGGCCCTTGCGCTATCCCGGAAAGGCACCGGCTGAGAGTAAATCTGGACCGTCCCTTTCAATTGTCTTGAGTCAGGAACCTCAAGTGATACGGATCCCAAAAATATCGAGTAGCTGGATATTAAATGCAGAAATACAATCATGATCGGTTATTTATAATACACCGATACTGTTTGTGGACCATCAGGATCGGTTCTATCTCATTAACCGATCCAGATACTAGCAGGATCGGCTCTTTATATAAACCGATCCTGATGGTCCACCAACAGTATCGGTGTATTATAAATAACCGATCCTGATACTCAAGTGGCACTTAAAATGAGGAGCCTTCCCTCTTCCCTCTCAAACCGATCAACTTCCATTCAAAAATCTAGATTTTTCTCTCCTTCAACAATGGCCATTTCTTGCAGTAGGTTTTCTTTGATCACTTTGTCAAGGTTTGAATGTCATTCCTTTCTTTGATCACTTTGTTTTCATTTTTTTTACGTTGTCTATTTTCTCGTATAAGAAATGCCTCCTCTCCGTCGATTCATAACCAGCAAGGGCGATGACTTTGCAAGGCACTTCACCAAGCAAGAGTTGAAGGAGTTCTTCAACAGTGATAACCCGGGCTTGGCACTCATAGCTGAATGCATTCTTGATTCCGATCCTTATCTCGATCTGGATAGTGACGGTGAGGATAGTGACGGCCGGGGTGAAGAAGTTGAGCTCGAGGTGAAAGAACGACAAACATTTGCTGAGAAAGTGGAGTGTTTCAAGTGCCTCTTGTTGGCCAAGGAGGATGTCATGCTCCATTGTGAGACATGTCGCAACACATTACATCTGGAATGTGTTGGCAAGGAGGTCAAGGAGAACAAGGACCTAAGACTTGTCAAGTGGAGATGCCCAACATGCATCGACGGGCCATCAACGTCTCTTGAAGACTAAGTTAATTTATTTTTGCAACTAATTAAGTTTATTTTGAGATCTATATGATCTAACTTCTTTTGGATGAACTTGTTATTTTGAGATCTATATGATCTAACTTCTATTGAACTTGTTGAATGATAAGTTAACTTATTTATATTATGGTTGTTTTTATTTATGATTGTGTGATGCTTGATTAAATTGTGATTTGTTTGTGTAGGGTACAGAAAGTTGCACAACGGGATGGAAGGTGTGTGCATGTGTTAAATGTCTCAAGGTTCAATGCTCTTAATTTTAAGACATGGAGAGAACATCGAATTTGAAACATTCATTCCTTTCTACAGTTCCTTCTGGCTCACCCTCGACAGATCTACTGTTCATAATCAGTCTATCGAGAGAGTTTAATGATTGTGGGGACGTTTAACTCCCAGCGGGCGCAAGCCCCCGCTATCAATTACATCAGATGACCCTTCCAAGCCATGCTGAATATCTCGTCCATTCCGGGATTTGTGCCTATTTTACGTGAATTGAATAAAGGGGCTAAAAAGGGGGCTCATGTTTTGATTATGGTATTGATTTGGTTTTCTATACATTTGGACATATGTGTGTGTGTATGATTTCATATTAAAATAACATTTATTATACATTGAAATAGGAATTTGGATATTTGAGAGATGTATGTACATTATTTGTTGATATTTAACTCAACATTTTTAGTTACTTTTTGTTAATGAATAAGATCCTTTAAATTTAAAGAAAGGGTATTTTGGTCATATCAGGATTTGACTGATGCTTGGATATGTTCAATTTTGATTTGGAAACATAGAGAATTCAATTTGGGTTCATTTGGAAGTGGTTTGAGTCGATTTGGACTTAAGACGAAAAAGTTATGCTTGAAAAGGACTGAGAAGGGCCTATTTGTAAATATTTATTTTTCTGTCAGGGGCTTATTTATGAAGCTGGGAGGGTGTGAGTTTATGATTTGGGCTTTGGATAGGATTGTATGTGAAAATTGAGCTTTTAGGGAGTTATTGGAGAGAGTTTTAAGTTGTCAGGGACCTTGTTGTAAATTTATAGGGACTGTTCTATAAAGATTAAAGGTCAGAAGGACCTCTTTGTAAAAAGGCTTTGTTTTAATAATCTGGGCTTTAAGATTTGTGCATTTGAGCATTGAGATGTGTATTCTGGATTTTAAGATTTGTGTTTTACAGAATTGTGATCTTGGGCTTTGAGATTTGGGCTTTCAGGTCTTGATATTAGTGCTAGTCCCTTTGAGATTCGGTTAGGACTTCCTTTTTATTAAGGATGCTGACATTCGGGTCCCACAGGGCAGGGGTCTGTTTTAGAATATCGGTTTTGGATCAAGCCTTGCTTTGAGATTCGTGCTACTCATTCAAACTTTTATTTGGCGCCTGGATCAAAAGGTTCATGTTGCTTTAATAATCGTGCTGACTGCGATGTGGATTTAGAATGCACCCGATACTAGGGCTTCAATCCCGGCTTAATGGATTCGGGTTCCGGTGACACTCCGGTCACGGCTAGGGCGGAGGGGAACACAGTTGTGATCGTCTCATCTTCTTGAATGCGTTTTACCTATTGCCGGCGGTTGCCGTTTGCCGGAGACGGCGTTTTTTTAGCTGAGGTGCAACCGAGTGCCAAATTGAGCTGAGGTACATCCTCCTTGGCCAACAAGAGGCACTTGAAACACTCCACTTTCTCAGCAAATGTTTGTCGTTCTTTCACCTCGAGCTCAACTTCTTCACCCCGGCCGTCACTATCCTCACCGTCACTATCCAGATCGAGATAAGGATCGGAATCAAGAATGCATTCAGCTATGAGTGCCAAGCCCGGGTTATCACTGTTGAAGAACTCCTTCAACTCTTGCTTGGTGAAGTGCCTTGCAAAGTCATCGCCCTTGCTGGTTATGAATCGACGGAGAGGAGGCATTTCTTATACGAGAAAATAGACAACGTAAAAAAAATGAAAACAAAGTGATCAAGAAAGGAATGACATTCAAACCTTGACAAAGTGATCAAAGAAAACCTACTGCAAGAAATGGCCATTGTTGAAGGAGAGAAAAATCTAGATTTTTGAATGGAAGTTGATCGGTTTGAGAGGGAAGAGGGAAGGCTCCTCATTTTAAGTGCCACTTGAGTATCAGGATCGGTTATTTATAATACACCGATACTGTTGGTGGACCATCAGGATCGGTTTATATAAAGAGCCGATCCTGCTAGTATCTGGATCGGTTAATGAGATAGAACCGATCCTGATGGTCCACAAACAGTATCGGTGTATTATAAATAACCGATCATGATTGTATTTCTGCATTTAATATCCAGCTACTCGATATTTTTGGGATCCGTATCACTTGAGGTTCCTGACTCAAGACAATTGAAAGGGACGGTCCAGATTTACTCTCAGCCGGTGCCTTTCCGGGATAGCGCAAGGGCCAGTATTAATTGTGCTTTGAGATTCATGTCAAGTTCAAATAACAATCCTAGACCATCTATTTCAATTGTACTAAGTCAGGTAACCTCAAGTGATATGAATTCATATCTTAAAAAAATAATTACAACATGAAATATAATAATCTCCTAAAGTTTTATCATGAAATAAAAAAAAGAAAAATACTTAAATGTAAGAAATAAAATAAGTCATAAATATTGAAGAACAACTTGCATGCTTTCCATTGTCCGGTCATTAAATGCATCCTGGCAAAAATTAATATAATATGTAAGTCACAAATATTTAATAATGTAAAATCTATTTTTAAATTTTCAGAATGATTAAAAAAAATGATCTTGATAACCATCAAGATCAGTTAATCATTAACTGATCGTGATTGTTTAGTATCAGGATCGGTTATATTTAATAAACTGATCCTGATATGTAACCATCAAGATTGGCTAGTTTATAAAACCGGTCCTCATGATTATCCGGATCGGTTTGCAAACAATAACCGATCCTGATACCTTGTTATTACCTTCTCCCTTTCCATAATACGAGGTTTTTTGCTCCCTTTCCAGTGCACGATCTGTATGTGCCCTCTTTGAGGTGTTTTCGATCTCTGAACTCTCTCTGCCCAAAACAAGTGTTTTCTCTTCCTCATTTTGGTCAGATTTATCTCGGTTGATGGTTGATTGAGGTAAATAAACCCGATTCCTTCATTTTTTATTTAAAATGCTAACTAATTTTAGGCACAATCCCATAGAGAATCAAGAAATTAGAAAATTCAAGTGTTTTTTATTTGATCTATATTTCTCATTCTACAAGCACATATAAATTAAATTAATGAAGCATTTTTAACTTGGATTGATGAGAATCAAGAATTTATAATTTGTATTTATATTAGGGCACATGTGGTGTATTTTGCTTTAAAAGCTCAACTCAATTCTCATTATTAATTTTGTAGATCGGCTATTATTGAGGAATCTAGTGCAACGATCTTCATCTCACGATTCGACATCCAAAAAAATTGTAAGTACAACATGAACCTCATGTTTAGTTTTCTGAATGAAACTCATGTATTTTGATAATAGTATATAGTTAATTAAAGTTATTTCCATTAGGTATCTAGCTAGAGTATTGTCTTATGAGCCACAACCGAATGAATAATGTCTTTAGGTCATGATACCCGTTCAAAATTAATCCATTAGGGATTAATTTTGAATAGTCCCCGTTTTGGAACTGCTCTTTGAATATTTTGTCTCAATTAGGATGTGACCACATGTTAGTCGTGTTTTAGTATTTAAGAAGATTTCGGCAGCATTTTGTCTTATTAGTTCCCCGAATATTTGGGAAACTAAGGGGAAATGCTGCCGAAATTTTCTTAAATACTAAAACACGACTAACATGTGTTCACTACTGAGACAAAGTATTCAAAGAGTGGGATAGGATGGTAACCGGCCCCATGTAAGCCCTAGTGTGAACATTTAACCCTACCCTTGTGCTTAATTGTGTTTTCTTATAATTGCAGATGGACCGCAGTTGGATGTATGGAACATCACGTCTATCCAATGAATATATGGCAGGTGTTGATGAATTTATGAAAGTTGCTACGGAAGATATAGCGAAGAATGGGAATGGGCTGATGTCATGTCCTTGTCGTGATTGTAACAATATGAATAAATTTTCCAATCCCAACCAAGTGAGGAACCATTTAATCCGTCGTGGATTCAAGCAACAATATAAGCGTTGGATATGGCATGGCGAGAGTTTGGAAACCGATATAGGTACTAGTACTGAGCATCAGGAATACCATACTGGTGGGAGTGAGGGAAGTGGTAATGCGCCACGCGATGGGACCGATGATATGGTGGTAGATGAAATTGGGAATTTTGATCAAATGTTACGTGATTTAGAAGAGGATTTTGATAATGATAAGCAGTACTGTGTATTTGAGAATTTGTACGAAGATTCTAATAAGGAATTGTATCCCGGTTGTTCTAAATTTTCAAAATGGAAAGGTGTATTAAAATTGTATAACCTTAAAGCATCTAACGGTTGGAGTGATAAAAGTTTTACTGCGTTATTACAAACTTTGAAAGAAATACTTCCGAAAGGAAACGAGATACCATCTAATGTTTACGAAGCAAAGAAAATGTTGTGTCCAGTGGATTTGGAAGTTCAGAGAATACACGCGTGTCCAAATGATTGTATATTATATCGAAATGAGTATCAAGATTCTCACGAGTGTCCAAAATGTGGTGCATCACGTTATAGTAGAAAGCAGCTAACCAGCAATAAAAGTGAATTATGTAAACCGGATAAAAGACCTCCGGCAAAAGTACTGTGGTACCTCCCCGTGATACCGAGCTTCAAATGTTTGTTCTCAAATGCCAAAGAAGCGAAATTATTGCGTTGGCATGCCGATAACCGAAAAAGGGACGAAAAATTACGACACCCCGCTGATTCTCCTCAGTGGAGAAATATTGACAGAAGGTTTCCCGAATTTGGTGGTGACCCAAGAAACCTAAAGCTCGGGCTGAGTGCAGATGGAGTGAATCCGTACAGTAGCATGAGCAGTAAGCATAGCAGTTGGCCGGTTCTATTGTGCATTTATAATCTTCCGCCTTGGTTATGTATGAAACGCAAGTACATCATGCTGACTTTGCTGATATCAGGGCCCAAACAGCCCGAAAACGACATAGATGTGTATCTAGCGCCATTGATCGAGGATTTAAAAAAATGGTGGCTCCCGGAGTGGAGATATTTGATGCATATACCAAGGAGCGTTTCACTTTACGGGCCATGATTTTCTACACCATTAATGATTTTTCGGCCTATGGTAATTTGTCAGGTTATAGTGTCAAAGGAGAAAAAGCGTGCCCTATTTGCATGGACGATACAGTCGATCTGTGGCTACCACATTCCTCTAAAAATGTGTACATGGGTCATCGTAGATTTCTTCCTGCCAACCACGCACACCGAAAGAGAAATAAAGCATTCAATGGAAAGACCGAGAATGTCATAGTAAATTATCCGTTGACCGGTCAACAAGTTTATTCATGAGTAATGGATATTAAAAACCAGTTTGGGAAATTCAAAAAAAAGGAGGTGAGAAAGAAAGGGGCTCCGAAAATTAGTTGGAAGAAGAGGTCAATATTTTGAGATTTGCCATACTGGGAGCATTTAGAGGTTCGACACTGTCTCGATGTGATGCACGTGGTTAAAAATGTGTGTGATAGCATGGTTGGAACATTGTTGAATATTCTGGGAAAAACTAAGGACGGTATCAATGCCCGAAAAGACATGCAATTCTTGAACATACGGTCGGATCTACAACCAGCAGAGAAGGAAAGAGAAAAGGGTAAACTTTGTACATATCTAAAACCCGCCATGCATACGTTGTCGAAAAAAGAAAAAACAAGTTTATGTGAATGCCTTCATGGTGTAAGAGTTCCATCTGGATATTCTTTAAATTTTAGAAACCTAGTTTCACTGGAGGGTTTAAAATTGACAGGTATGAAGTCCCACGACTGTCATGTTTTAATCACATAGCTTTTTCCTGTTGCAATTCGGGGCATATTGCCACTGTGCGTTAGGCAAACCATCACAAAGCTTTGTTTTTTCTTCAACGCCATTTGTTGCAAAGCAAATGATCCTCATACATTAGATGTTTTGCAGAAGGAGGTTGTTGTCACTCTCTGTCATCTTGAAATGTATTTTCCGCTGGCTTTTTTTGATATAATGGTTCATTTAATTGTTCATCTCGTTAGAAAAATTAAGATGTGTGGGCCTGTCTTCTTGCGGTACATGTATCCGTTCGAGAGATACATGAGATTGTTAAAGGGATATGTGAGGAACCGATATCGTCCTGAGGGCAGCATTGTAAGAGCCTATGCTGCCGAAGAGGTGATTCAGTATTATACTAATTATCTGGATGATTTAATAGCCATCGGCATCCCTAAACCTCGGCACGACGGAAGACTTCACGGGGTAGGCACAATCGGTTCGAAATTAATCGTGCCCGAACATAAAACGATGGCACTAGCACATTTACATGTTTTGCAGCACCTCACCGACGTTCATCCTTATTTGGACGAGCACATGACTTTCTTGCGTCAACAGAATCCTAAGAAATCCGATAAGTGGTTGATTGGAGAACATAGTGAAAAGTTCGAAGGATGGTTTTGATCAGAGTCAAAATAATGATGATTTACGTAGGGTTTTGGCTTAGGTTTTGCATATTTTCTCACACTTATGTTTAATTAATTAGAGAAAAGGGCTACTGTCACCCTTCTTTATGTTTTATTGCAGAAAACAGGTTTTGGGACTATTTTACACCAAATGGAGCTAGAATCGCGTCAATCAGATCAGCGACGCTTATCGACGAAGTCTCTGTTACGGTCCGTATTGCCTAATATGGACCAGGCCTAGCACAGACCAGAAGATAGCGCTGGAAGCATTAAACCCTAACCGTCAAGGTCCTAATACGGACCGTATCAGGTGATACGGTCCGTAACTGAAGGCGCCTATTGGGGAATAACTGCCGACAGCTGTTTCCAGATCAGTTTCTTAGCCCCTACTCAACCTCCAGACGTCCCTCCACTCCTATATAAGGCCCCTGGACAGAAGAAGAAGTTATCTTTGTAATTAGGGTTAGATTTGATTAAAGAGAGAAGAGAGGAGTGCTTGTAACAATGCCGTTCCGCGGCTAAGTTCCTTTTCTTAGGGCTAGGCAGTAAACCTTGTTACTCTTGATGTTTTGATATATATATTTCTATTGATTATGGTTTGTTGTTGTTGAATCTAAATGCTTTTGTGATTTACTATCTCTTCATCTAACTTTAATGATCTAGTTTGAGTCCGTTAGGGTAGTGACAGTACTTTAATGGTAAGAGAAACTATTTGTATGAATTAGCCTCGTTGAGATCTATTAGGGTTATGTGAAGGAAAATCGCAGTGATCTGTGTAGTAATTTGGGATTTTTAGAGATCAGTCATTTTCGTAAGAAAACTCGCAGTGTCCTATGTAGAATCTCGATGAAAGATCTATCATTCTTGCGTAACATAAATCGAGTGACCTATGTGGTGTCTTTCATAAAACAACAACAAGAAATCAGACGCACCAGGAATATATTGTCAAGGCGGATTGAGTAGCAATGGTGTGCCGAAACCCTAGAAATTCTTATCTCTATCTTTATTTTAATTACTTTTAATTGCTTCCTAATTTACATTGATCACAACAACATCTCTCAATTTTCAGATTTTGTCTAGCCTCTCGAAAGATTGTGATTCGATCGCTCAAAGCACTGAACCAATATTCTCTGTGGATCAACCTCGATTATACTACTGGATAGGATTGTGCGCTTGCAGTCCGAACCGATAGCATTTCTGAGTTTATAAATATTAAAAGAAACATTGCTCTCTTTTGAGTGATCAGGTTAATTTACACGTAGAGTCATGAAAGCTCCGGAGGGAGAAAACATTAAAGAAATTGTCAAAATGTTGGCTCTTGATCCAGTCCATGTCGTGAAAACCTTCCAAGGATTTGACATCAACGGGTATACATTTTACACAAGAAGTCAAGATTTAAAGAGTACCGTGCAAAACAGCAGAGTAACAGTGGTAACCGTGTCGAGTGATTTTTCAGGAGCTAAAGGTGCCGGACCATCGCATGCATCGATGTCGTATTACGGGTTTATCGAAGAAATTAGGGAGCTAGATTACAGAAAATTTAAGATCCCGATATTTCAGTGTAAATGGGTCGACAATCGTAAGGGCGTTAAAGTTGATAACGATGGTTTCATTTTGGTGGATTTCAATAAGGTTGGATACAATGATGATCCATTTATACTTGCAAGACAAGCCACACAAGTGTTCTACATAACTGATCCGGCTGATCGTTCAAGACATGTTGTCCTCTCCGGGAAAAGACATATTATCGGGATTGATAATGTGGACGACGAAGAAGTGTACGATCATTTTGATGATATACCTCCTTTTTCCATTGGCATGGCATCTTTACCAACTGTTGTGGATAATAAAACAAGTCACATGCGCAACGATCATAATGAAGGAGAATGGATTGAATAAAATTGATATTCAATATTTTATTGGTATGTCATATATAGACTTTTTTAATCTTTTCCAAAATGAAAAAAATCCTCAATATTCATGACATGGGTTTATTAATTTTTTTCCAGGAGGCATTATAATTACTTCACGATGGGAAGCATGCAAGTTATCTTAAATATTTAAGACTTTTTTCTTTCATGTTAATAATGTTTTTATTGTGTTATTTAGTAAATTTTGAGTTATGCAAATGTGACGCTAATTATGTAAATGTAAATAATGTAAATGTAAATTTGATGCATTTTTAAATAAAGTGGAATTATGTAAACAGTGCTTTAGTTTTTCAAAGTACCGGATTAATTAATGTAAGCATCAGGATCGATTAATTAACAACCGATCCTGTTCATAACTAATCTGGATCGGTCAATAAAATATCCGATCCTGATATTCATAATCAGGATCGGTTATTAAGTGAACCGATCCTGACGACCAAAAAATAAAAACAGGATCGGTTATTAAGGAAAACCGATCCTGATGATGATATATTTTCGCAGTGATTTTATTTGCCGCCTCTCTCGCTACTTAGCAAAAATTTATCTCTTCAATTCATTTTCAAAACTCGATCCGAGCTCACTCCCTCTCTCTCTCGCTACTCTCTCTCTATCGGGCTCACTCTGCCTCTGTCGGTGCTAACACCGCCTCTCTGGGGCTCACGCTGCCGCATCTCTGCCAAAATCTGCCTCTCGCTACTCTCATTGTCTTACGGTGCACACGCCGCCGCCTCTCTGCCGCCGCCTCTCCCCCGCCACTCTCGCCGCGCATTCTCTCCTCACTCCGCCTCTGCTGGTGCTCTCTGTGGTGCTTCCGAGCTCTCTCGGCTAATTTCGACCTTGATGTCTCAATATTTGACCTATAAATCAGACCAATTCATGTGCCAAAATCTGTGTTTTAAACCACCAAATCGTGTCTATTACATTGAATATCTATAGAATGTGGTACTGCTGCGTTTTTATTCTTACTTTACATAAAACGAGCGAAATCAGGGAAGATTGTGAGTTCTGAGACCGTACACGCGGGCCTCGTCACATCCGAAGCGGGCCGCATCAAACCCTGACGCTACCACAGACACGATCACTCTTCACACACACGAGGGACACAGACACGCGGACCGTGTCACACTACACGCGGGTCGCGTGAGGCTATTCCGGAAACAAAACATAAAAGGAAACAGAGGCTCAATGAAGGAAAGGTCGGCCAGAAGGGCTATATCAGGGGATTCCTTGCTACAGGGGGATTATATTCTTAATTCTGCATTTTAGAGAGCAAGAGACAGATCCTAGGTTTTGGACTTGACGGCCAGCTTGGAGACGAAGTTGAGAAGCGAAAGACGAAAGTTCTTCACGGATCTACTTTGTATTTCGGGTTTTGTCATGGCTATTTCTTCTATCTTTTGTTTTGCTTCCTTTTTGACTATGTGTGAGTAGTTTACTTGGTTTTTAGGGTTACGATGTAGTTTGATACTTTGTTTTGTATGCATGTTGTTTGAATCTGTGTTGAATGTTAGTGTTTAATTGTTTGAGTAGTATTTAATTGCTTTGTTGAAGTTGATTGAATGATTCTTGATTGTCTACTGTTAGATGTCTATAGCATCTTTTTAGTAATTTGGCCCTGATGTTTCTCTCAACCAAACTTAGTATTTGAGGTAGGTTTACGAGCCGTGAGGCGAGACCAAATAGTAACTGAGAGGTGAACTTTTCCACTTATCGAGAGGTAGTGGTTACCTTTAGTAAACCGGACAATTAACTTAGATTAAAAACCTAAGAAGGTGAAATTGCATTTCCGATACCAAGTTTATTAAGCCAATAAACGAGAGTTGAGGTTTAGGAACATTAGGTTCGGTCAATGAATCCTTACACCAAAGAACAACTCAGAAACAGACAGCTACTGCATTCACTCGAGGTCCACGCGAACCGCGTATGAGAGTACGCGGGTCGCGTGTTCCATGCGGGCCGCGTATGAAAGTACGCGGATCGTGTGTGGTACCGAGAGGCAGAGTTGAAGATGAAATCGAAAACCCTGGAAACACTTTTCTCTATCTGATAAAAACCAAATTTTACTTTCTGTCATTTTAATTATTTCTGTCATTATTGAACTTAGGAATATTAAACAAACCAAATCAACATTTTCTAACTTCTAGTACCTAATTGATTTAAGTAGAGTTCCAGATTAGATTTTGAACCGTCCTATGGATCGATACCTGACTAAACTATACGATAGGATTGTGCACTTGCAGTCTAGTCGGAAGTTAATTCAAGGTTTAAAAGCTACAGCTTGCTGTAGTGAAACTTTGTGATACACTTTTGTGCGAACAAACCTAATTTCAGGTAAATGCTCAAACACATTTAAATTGGTACCGGCCTTGGTTGTTCAAAGTTCACCGTTTAATTGGTACCGGCCTTGGTTGTTCAAAGTTAACTTTTAATTGGTACCAGCCTTTTAATTTCGGGTAAATGCTCAAACACCTCTCTCTCAGCCTTACCGTACTGGTACCAGCCTTGGTGTTGCTGAGATACTGTGTTGCTGTTGCTGGTATCGGCCTTGGTTGTTCAAAGTTATATTTTTCAAAGTTTATAAATTTTTGGCATGTAAAATTTTTATATTGTTCAAAGTTATATTGTTCAAAGTTATATTTTTCAAAGTTTATATTGTTCAAAGTTATATCTGCCTTGCTGATTTCTGGCTAAAAATTTATATTTTTAGCATTTTTATTGGCCTTGATATGATTTTCCAAAGTTCACCGATCTTTATTATAAAAAACAGCACAAATACACATGCTGCTCCAGTTTTGAAAATTCACTAAAAATAGCAGAAAAATCCAAATAAATCAAATTTTGACTCTAAATTGGTTGTTTTTTTATTCTCTATCTAACTGTTCAGATGGATTTTTGGTGGGAACTTTTGATCAGTCTGCACTAACTGATTTGTATAACGCTTGTTTGAATTTGTATAACTTTTCCAGGAGGGTCATCGAACTGCTCCTATCATGTCTAGTGGTGCTGGTGAGTGGTGTATCATGTCTAGTGGTGCTGGTGAGACTAGTGGTGGTGATGGTGGTGGTGGTGGTAGCGAGCGCGCCTCGAGTGAGAAACGAGTAAGAGGGCCTTCCCAACTTGCTAGCGTCATTAATCAGACCGGCAAGAAGGTTGAATTTGATGCAATTGGGAGGCCTATTATTAATAGGCAAACCACTAAATATCCCTCGCGCCTTGGGATATTGGTAAGAAGGAACGTTCCTATAACGTGCCTAGAGTGGTCTAAGTAGACGAGGTGAAGGAAAAGATATGGAACCAAATCCAGGTAAATAACATGGTCCTAATTTCACAAGCTAGCTAGTTGAATTTAACTCACGTAAACCTTGATTTCTGTTTGTTTGCCAGATGGAACTGGAGTATTGATGGTGAATCCGCATTTGAGAAGAAGATACAAAAAATGGTAGAAATGAACCGAAAGTTCAGAGTAGCTTTGACTAAGCACGTCAATGCGGGTACGACGCCCAACCTTGAGAAGCTCTCAATTACACAACAAGATTGGGATGCCTTTGTCGAGTCCCGCCGGTTGGATGAATTCAAGGTATCTTTTTTTTAACTATAACCGTCCAATGAACCTAATTGTTTCTTTGTTCAACTATTTTCATAACCCGCAATTGTTTCTTTGTTCAAATTGCAGAAGCTAAGTGATAAGGGGAAGGCGAATCAATCCAAGAACAAGTATAAACATTACTTGGGATCCAGAGGTTAAGCGGTGAGAAATTCCAGAATAGGCTCGAAGAAGTTAACCAGTTGATTGCAAACGAGACAGCAGTAAGTAATGATCCGTCTACCCAAGGGTCAACTACTACACTGTCACAAGAGCAGTTTCTGATATGTCTGTTCAATATAGGCATGTCTCATGACACTAGGACACACGAAGCCCTCAGCAGATGGCCAGGGATGTCTTTATCCTAACAAGGAAACAAAAGAAGTCGTCAAGACTATTGTGAGGATTTAGATATTTTCATCCCTTGAAATTCAACTCTAATTTATTATGTTGTAACATGTTGGCATTGTCATTTCAGGAAGAACAACAGGAGGCTTTCAACAAAGGCTTGTTGCCCATCGATCGATACGACGATGTTCTAGGAAAATCTCTGCCGAATCCGGAACATGCTGGGAGAGTGAGAGGCCTTGGAGCTCTGGTGGGTATTAAAAAGGCATATCAGGGGTGCGGAAAAAGGAGGAGACACATGCCTTTGGAGTCGCCGCGGACATTGAAGATAGGATACAGAGAGAAGTGGAGGCGAGAGTACAAGTTGTAGAGGAGAGATTAAAGGAAGAAATGGAGGCGAGAATGAATCAAATGTTAGAGCAGAAAATGGCAACGTTGATGGGCCGACACCTACTCCCGGAAAGCTCAATAGCCTTTCACAGCCCAACAGCCGTTCAGAGCAGCTGCCAGTCAGTTGGACCACGGTCTTTCTTGTTTTTCTCGATGGAAGTAATACAAATAAATACTTATTATTCCATTCGAATAAAAAAAAATTCTATTACGTACATGCCTTAGTTTTATGCATATTATTTCATTCGAATGAATATTTTTAGCATGTACAGCCGTCGCAACAAGGATGCAAACTTCTCTTGTTCCGAATGGGAAGAAGGTTGAAGTGGCCTCGGGGACAATTAATGTTCTAGTAAATTGTGAAGAGATCATTCACTTGAGGCTCTACCACCCGACCATGCAAGGGTAATGGTGGATGAAGTGGTCCCGGGTGAAGAAGACACCCTCTACCTGTACCAACTGACGCTATGCCAACCATCGTCTCAGCCGTTGGCAGCTCCACCGCATGGCCGATAGAGATGATATCCATTGTTGATCAGGTAAAAATGTAATTATTATTACAACTTCTTATACTTATAAATTTGTATCTATATGGTAGAGTTATAGTTGATGGTATTATCTTAATTGCAGGAACCACGCAAAGTTCATACTGGTGGGGATGTGGTACAACTGGCGCAGACATGTTGATGGTATGCTTGCGAGT
>JAJGRW010001102.1:35440-55587 GCA_025461045.1 Carex parvula | reverse complement strand
AATTAATAAATTTAATTAGTAGTCAAATGTATTAGTTAATTGTTGGAACTCTCTAAAAGTCATATTGTAGTCTTCTAAGTTGTCTTGAAAGATAAAAAACGTGTATAGGAAATAAAGAGTGTTAATGAGATGTTTAAATGTTATTTAGTGATAGTAGAGTGTGTAGAAAGTTCCTATGGGTCTACATAACGTGAAAGAGTCTTTTGAATGTAAGAGAGTAAGAGAATATTGATAATAAAAATAAATTTTCTGCCATAGAATATTCTCTCTTCCACTATTAAAATATATCAAGTTTGGCTCTATATTAAATCGATCCTATCAATTTAGTCATGATGATATCTTATCAACCCAAAAAATTAATGGAATGCTAGTGTGAAGTGTCAACAAAAGCACATCCCCATTAGTTGGAAAAGAGGAAAACGCATTTGGAGCAAATCCCCTAATAATGTATAAATTATTGTATTCACTTTTCTATCATAATTAGTTTATTCGGATGGTAGGAAATAATATAGAAGTTTTACTGTTAGCAAATCTCCAATTGTTATAATATCCTCGATTAAAGAAAAATAAACAAAATTCGAAAAATTAACTTGAAATGAAGAAGAGTTTAAGCTTTTGTTGCTTATATGATTATCTACTGATTATACCATAAGAGAAATAAACATTTTTGCAAGCAACTTTACTAGGGTAGAATTAGAGGGTGGTAATTATTAGGATTGCTCAATTGTATATTTACCTATGCTAAAGTCACCGAAATTTTTAAAGTTAGCACAGTTTAAAAAAAAATAAACAAAAAAACCACGGATTCTGAGGAATTTGAGATCTACCATGGCCGCACTGGCATTCTGCGGCCCCATTTATTGAGGACCGCAGAATGTCGATGCGGATCCTGGAATGGGGCCGTAGAATGCTGGTTTGGCCCCCTGAGGAGCCAATATAAGGGGTCCGCCGGTTCATTTTTCGTATCAATTCAAAGAAGTTTCAATCACTTCGACCTCGGATAAGTTTTCTTCTTCTTTTCTAGTTTTATTTTTTAGTTTAGAGTAGTAATTAGATTTAGGGTTTATGTTTAGGTTTAGGATTTAGGTTTAGAATTTAGATTTATGGTTTAGAATTAGATATTAATTTAGGGTTTATGTTTAGGTTCAGGATTTTGGTTTGGAATTTAGATTTATGGTTTAGAATTAGAATATGATCAAAATTTAAATAGAATTGTACCAAATTTTAATTGTTTGACCACTAAAATTGAACTAGACTTGTATAAAAAATTAAGTAGGTTTATTTTACCAAAATTAATTGTTTTAGCACCAAAATTAAATAGACTTGTACCAAAAATTAAATAGGTTTATTTTACCAAAATTAATTGTTTGAGTAAAATTAGACTTGTACCAAAATTTAATTAGGTTTATTTTACCAAAATTCATTGTTTGAGCACCAACATTGAACTGGACTTATACCAAAATTTAATTAGGTTTATTTTACCAAAATTCTCATATTTGACCAAAATTGGTACCAACACAAATAAAAAAAATTATCAAATAAAGGTAGAGATATACCATCTTCCAATAGGGGTGTACCATCTTGCAGTAGAGGTACACAGCATGGCCCTATAGTCACTCCATACGAGATGTCCCAGTATATCGAGAGTGTGTTGGCAGATGTTCTGGATATCCGAAGTCACACTGACAGGGTCAGCGACTTCTTATGGTACCTGAATGCGGAGCACCGGATTCTAGAGGCTGCCACTGGGGTAAGTTATAAATTAGTCATATTTATAAAAATACTAATAACCTCATTTTTTTCTATGAATGGACTAAATCTGATTTTTTAATTAAATGCAGGGTTTTGATGCGGTTACGGTTCGTCACAACTGCATGTGGCTACGGTACCAGCCGACGTATGGGGGGGTATTACGTGCAATGGAATCATTTCAGCTATCCCAGATGGCTGAGGAGAACCATGACGATGGCTTATCTTCTGGGCTTGTTGAGCGATGGTATCCTGAGACGCACACCTTTCATCTCCCCCATGCTGAGATGACAGTCACCCTACAGGACATCAGCTGTCTGTTGGACAAGACTATTATTGGGGAACCGGTGACGGGCGCCGAGTACGGGAACTTCTGTCCATTGTGCCTAGAGTTGTTAGGGTACTCGCATTCGGAGCTCCTGAAAGAGAAGAAGAAAGGTGAGAGGGTTGTGATCTCACCCAGTACCATCTCGTCAAAATTGAGGGCGAAATTCAAGGACTATCTGGACTATCCAGAGCAGGTATGTAAGTTGTATCTTATTTAATTTAAATAATATCATATTTACTTGTGGCCAATGTTCTAATTTAAATAAATAACAAGTGGTTGTTGACCGGTACCTGCGCGCGTATATTCTGGAGATGATCACTTATCGGTTGTTTTCAGATTCACACGGAGATCAGGTGCCGCTGTGCAACCTTGAGCTTCTGCGTGATTTGTCCACTGTGAGCGGGTTCAACTGGGGTGCTGCCATGCTGGCATGCTTATATAGGTAAAAAATTTATTCTTATAATATTTTAATTCTTTCAAATATTATACATCTCAGTATAAGTAACACTAACTTTGTACATTATAAAGGGGTCTTAAAATGCTTATCTAAAGAAGAACAAGACCTTTATTGGACCTTGCATGTTACTACAGCATTGGTCCTACGCACATCTGATCGTTGGCCATCCAGTCTTAGCTAACAAGACAGATGTGCCGGAGTGGGGCAAGCCCGAGCCAGACAACTGCCCTACATACGGCGCCAAGTATTGCTATCCGAAGATTTGGGTCGGGCAAGGGCATGGCTCGTCACTTGGTATCACATTCTGGAGACAAGAGATCGAGCATTTCAGAGATGATCCAGAGTTCGTGACTTGGGAGCCCTACAAAGAATATGTAAGTCTAATTTTATTTTAAATTTGATTTAAAAAAGAATATATCAATTCATACTTTGTTGTTTGAAATGATATATGGTATTAAATCTGTGCTTTCATATCTAGGTAGATGGGGGACATCGGACTTTCCTCGAGATATTGCCTGAGCGATGTCGGTAGCAGGAGCGTTCCTTGCGTGCGGAGGTGCCGCTCATATGTTTTCAGGTGCCGTAATTGAATTTAATTAATTTTCTACATGAGTAACTTAATTTAATAGAAGCAACATAACATAATTAAATATATAGATCATTAAGCACCACTACCCGGGTAGGGTTATGAGACAATTCGGGCTGCGTCAGAGAGCTCCGCCCTCGGCACCGATTAGCGAGGGGCTGTGGCGACAGCTTCACTATGCCAGAGACACCACTTCAGGCAAGAACTAGGGAACCATGCGTGATGATTACGTGGCCGAGGCAACATATGCAAATCCCACTGGACCGTTTCATGGATGTCGCACAAGTGTAAGAATTTTTTTTATAATTCAAAACCTTCACTATAGTTTTCTGATCCTAATATCTAACATTTTTTGTAATTCGTACAGACCTTATAGAGATTGAGGAGTTTCATGACGAGCCGGTTCAGTCTCCAGATGTCGAGGTGGAGGACTCTACAGACTCAGCAGATACTGATGAGACACCACTCTCCAGTCAGGGTCGGATCAGAGTCAAAATAATGATGATTTACGTAGGGTTTTGGTTTAGGTTTTGCATATTATCTCACACTTATGTTTAATTAATTAGAGAAAAATGCTACTGTCACCCTTCTTTATATTTTATTGCAGGAAACATGTTTTGAGACTATTTCACACCAAATTGAGCAAGAATCAGGTCAATCGGATAAGCGACGCTCATCGACTAAGGCTCTGTTACGGCCCGCATTGATTGATACGGACCTAGCTGAATACAGACCAGGAGATAGCGCGATACGCATTAAACCCTTCAACAACATGGTCTCAATACGGACCGTACCAGCCAGTACGGTCCGTAACCAAGGCACCCTTTGAGGAATAACTGCTATAGCTGTATCCAGATCAGGTTTCTTGGCCTCCACTCATCTTCAGACGTCCTGTAACATCCCGAAAAATTAAGTCATAATTATCTATGTTTACAATTTTGTTTCATAATATAATAAAGATTATAAATAGTTTGGTAACATATTTTATTAGAAATTATATTGCTTTAAAAAAAATAGAGAAATAAAATCATAAAATTGTTTTTTATTTTATTTACTAAATTATTGATTTGGTCAACTTTATTTCTATGTTATTTAATTCTCTGAATCATTAAATTATTGCATTTAATTCCATATAGAAAGAAATGCCAATTTCCTTAATTATTCCTCTGATTTCTTCGCACAGCACACATGCCATTTACCATAAGTTCTTATAAAATATTGTGATAAACGGTAACCGCCGGATTTATTTCTATTCATATTCATTTCAAATTTTAATATTAAAAAGAAAGAAATCTTTTGATGAGGCGCGTCTCTCATGCACCCCAAATTCCCGCCCCCTCACCCCTTTATATCCGCTCATCATTTTATTAAGTCATTTAATTAATCTATCTCCCTCTCTCATTATCTCTTCGGAGACAGAAACCAAACAAAAAGAAGAAGAGAAAAATAAAAGGAAAGAAAAATTATTCTTGTAAGAAAGATTGAATTATCGATTATTATCCGACTGCTTGTCCGATTCGAATTCCAACTACGTCGCAGTGAATCTGAGTTGTTATTATAATTCGATTTGAAGTTATGAATATCTCGCTATCAGGTAACCGGACTTCTCTATAATATGTGTTTTCGTTTTGTATGGTTGATTTGAATATTGGTATTGCATATCGGATTATGAAGGCATATTTGACGGGATAGCGGGTCTGAGGTTGGAATTTGATTTGTGATTGTAGCCTCCCACTATTGGTTGGATTTCCCAGTGGGTTGGCGGCCTTCCAATGTTGGATGGATTTCCCATTGGATTGGCGTTTTAAGGAATTGTGTGTTGTGGAAGTTGGAAATTGCCTGTGTGATGGGATTCCAACTATGTGAATATGATGTGATCTGTTTTACGGATAACCTAGACCGACGTGCTATTGCCGGTTAAATATGCATGCATAATTTTATGTGTATTTGTGTGGATTAATCTGTGTGGATTATCATCAGACCCAACATAAGTATGCATGCACATAAAATTTTATGTGTATTTGTGTGGCTTAATTTAACAACAACAGGAAATCAGACCCAACATAAGTAGAATATCAAAGAGGATTGAGTAGCAATGGTGTGCCGAAATCCTAGGAATTATCATCTTTATCTTTATTTTAATTACTTTTTATTGTGCCAAATTTACATTGTTCACAACTACAACTCTCAAATTTTCAGATTTTGTCTAGCATTTCGAAAGATTGTGATTTGATTGCTCAAGACTCTAAACCAATATTCCCTGTGGATCGACATTGATTATATTACTCGATAGGTTATGCGCTTGCGATCATAACCGATAGCATTTCCGAGTTTATAAATTTTAAAAGATAACATCGCTCACTTTTGAGTGATCAGGGTCGAGGTTCAGGAAGAAGAAGCCGAGAACAATATTTAGTCCAGATCCATAGGCTTTGATTTGTAGTTTTGTTAGATGTTTTGTCATATACTATCACTTATTTGTTAGATACTGTCATTTATTTATTTTGTTGCTTTGTTATTTATTTTCTTAATTTTTGTTGTTGTTTATTTATCTTGTTCATTATATCATTATGTCTTCGTACAAAAAAAATATTTCAAACGAACGACATATCTAAAATATTTCAAACGAACAACATTTCTAAAATACGATACGACAAAAAATATATCAATTTAAACAAATTTTAAATTTAAACAACATTTCAAACTAAAAGTTAAACAAATAAAACCATTTTTATAACAAATAACAGATTTCGAACTAAAAAGAATTAAAAAAATTAGGGGACCGCACCTTCATTCTGCGGCCCCTGGGACCCACTGGTATTCTGCAGCCCCATTCCTGGGGCCGCATCAACATTCTGCGGTCCCCATTAAAAGGGTTGCAGAATGCCAGTGCGGCTGTGGTACATTTTGAATTCCAAAGAATATGTGGTTTCTTGGTTTATTTTTTTTTAAAGTTAAGCTATAAATAAAAATTTCGGCTGTCATTTACATTTTGCATTTATATATTTTGTCAATTCCTTTTGTCCCATGGTGCCATGTGCTCCTGTGGTACCTGCACAACATCTTTCCATTTTAAATTCATGCTCTTTTTCTTTTAAACTCCTTGTTATGTTTTGGTAGTTTGCATTTTTAATGGGTATTAGCTTGTAATAGGACTGTCAGTTTCGGTTGCTATTTTTTATATAATTAGGTACTGGTACGTTGACTTTTCTCTTTTTTGTTCTTGTTTTTTTCCTTTTTTTTGTAATTGTAAAAACCTATGTTTTATTCAACCGCCTGTTACACTGCTTAAGATTTTGAAAAAAAATAAATAAATTCAGTTGTAATATGTAATCATGTAATCAATGCATTATATTGATTGATCCTTGAGTCCATAAGTATTGGTTGATTCAGTCCAGGCAGAGACAAAAATAATTTATACAGCTGGGTCCCTCAGAGATCTCAAGCTTACCTTTTTAGGTTGAATTGTATTTAATGCCACTCATGATAAGTTGTAGGGTCTTAGCCTGCAAATAAACACTGCCAAATTTAAAAGAAGAAAACATAATGCTGACATTTTTATTTTAGAAAGAAATAAATATTTTATATAGAACCGCAAGATGACCAATTTTTTTGAAGGCATGGAAGGAACCACACCAAATAATTTGGTGTCATTCCTTTGCGAATTTGCTAAAGAATCACATATTTGATGCGGTTCATTAGCGTGCTACAACATCACCCGTTCGGTAGTAACATAAAATCCAATTTGGAAACTACATATTCGATGCAGTTTCCTTATACTGCCTTACGCGTAGTGTGATACAATTTCCTAATACTGCCTTATGCGTAGCGTGACCCTCGATCTCTTCCCTCTTTTGTGGCGTTTTGCAAAGAAAAAAAAAAAATCCTCCTCCTGTTGTCTACTTTAACATTTTATTTACTAATTGATTATTAGAATTGAGAGAAGAACTAGAAAAACTTTAGATCAACAACATTGACAAGGTAAATTACCTTTAATATTTTGATTATTTTTTCCCAAATTAATGACTATAAAATATAATTTTTAGAATGTGAAAAATTAAAGTGTTGATTTGCATGAATTGATTTTTAATTTATTGTATGTAATTGTTATTGTAATTTTCAAAAGAGGATATATAGGGTAGAAAATTAAACTATTTTACCAATTTTATCATAATTTTACTCAATTTTCCAATTATCAAAATTTCCATTCTATAAACAAATTGCAATTACATTTCCCTTATTCAAGTTCATAACAATGGCTTGATCTATTTATGCCATAAACAAATTTTAGGCACCAATTGCTCAATGTAACACTTAAAAAGAGAGAGAGAGAGAGAGAGAGAGAGAGAGAGAGAGAGAGAGAATAATGAAAGAGAAGAGAATAAATGAAAAAAATTAAGTAAATTGCTTGCTTTGAGGCGAGTGGTCCATGAGATGAGACTTGAGATTTTTGAATAATCTGAGATAAAAATACTAGAGAAATATATATATCTCTTGAATCACTTGGTGATCATGCATCCTGTTTCTCCAACTATTGATCGTTTGTGTATCAGTCAATTATTGTGCTTCACTATAGTTATATACATACAAATAAATTAAGAGAGTTCTTATTTACTGCTCGTGTGTGCAGGATTTAAACAAGGAGCTGGAATTATTCATGCAAGTCTGAGGGGGTACACAAATATATAATTTATATAGGACTTTTCAATAGCTTCAAATATTTTTTCTGCTGGTTCTCTACCAGTTCTAGTTATATATAGCTTATCAAGCTTCATCAATTTTTTTAAAGAAGGCATAAATAATTTTAGTATACTTTTTGAAAGGAAATGTGAAATGCTTAAATTTATTGTTAATTTGGCATTCATTTGTTTTTTCAGAGATTAGACAATTGCATAGTTCTCCCATATAACATATATAATTGCAGCTGATTTATAGACTCAGCAGAAACAACTCTATAAACATAATTAGCGAGACTATCAATTCTTTATATTAACTTCCTCAGGTTCAGTACTTTAATTCTTATATATTCATTGACGTGATTCAATACATCCATGATTTCAGCCTTACACTGATAATACAAATCATGAAACAGAATCACCTTATTTCTACACACACAAAAAAAAAAAGAACATACTAGCAAGCATCACATCACAGTTGCACTAACTAGCTAATTAATTATATTGAACCATTAAGATTTGAAGCCATCTCAAACATTTAGCCCAACACGGGAGGTAGCGCCACAGTGGGTACCCGGGATTCACCTAATTGGGGACGCACCCAGAACCTGGAGTACCCGGAGTTCCCGGAGTACCCGGAGTACCCCTACCCGGAATAGTCGGAGCAGTCGGAGCAGTCGGAAGAGTCGGACCAGTCCGAGTACCCTTACTACACGGAGCACCCGGAGTTCCAGGAGTACCCGGAGCACCTGGACCAGTGGTAGTACCCGGACTTCCCGGAGTTCCCGGAGTACCTAGACCAGTTCCCGGAATTCCCGGAGTTTTCGGAGTTTCTGGAATTCCCGGAGTTCCCGGAATTTCCGGAATTTCCGGAATACCTAGACCGCCTAGTCCCGGAATATTTAGACCTAGAATTTTTGAGTCTGCAGCATCTGCACCAGTGGAGACTCCTTTCACATTCACATGCTTGTCATTAGTTGTAGAGACATCTCTTGCGGTTGCGGTGCAAACCAGAGCGCCAAGGACAATAAACAAGAATAACTTGGAAATTGACATGCTAGGCTATTAATATGCGGTGCAAACGAGAGCGCCAAGGTCTTTTTGTGTTATTCACTTGTTGTGCTTTGTAAGGAGAGTCTGAGGGGGTTTATATAGGACTTTTTTGCAAATTGAAAGGGTGAAAAAATTGGGGTAATTAATGTTCTGTCACTGTGGTATCAACCCAAACATAGGTTTTTACAATTACAAAAAACAAGTTAAAAAACAAAAAAGAGAAAGAGAAAAGTGTGAACGTATCAGTACCTAATTAAACATTACCAACCCAAACTGACTTAAGTGATGGATAGTAAAATTATTGGAGAATATGGACAATGAGCAGGTCATGAGAAAATAACATAAACTACTATAATTTGTTTTAAAACTGTAGGTTAAAAACATATATAATACGGTGGGTAATTGACGGAACAATAAAAAAATTGACCGAACAATAAATTATGTAGTTCAAAATTTACTGTCTCACTTTTGTCCAACTGGTCCTCAAGTTCTAAAAAGAATCACACAACAATAAATTCTAGGGGTACCACTCAATATTAATTAAATTAAATTATTTACCATGGTTTGGAAACTCGGCCGAGTCGGGTTCGATCCGAGTTTTACCCGAGTCTCGCACCCATGCGAGTTTTTCATCAAAACTTGGTTGAACAGTGTTTGACTCGGCCGAGTTAGATCGAGTTTTCTGATTTTTCATCCGAGTCCGACCGAATCCTTTGGTTATTTATGTTTTTTTCGAAATAGTTGTTAATCTATGATTTCAAATCACAAAAAAAAATTATGCTCACAAAAAAAATTTCTAGCACATACAATCCATATGTTGGATATGAGGATGTTAATAATTCTTCATTTGACACTATATTAATGTCTTCATTTTTTGGCTCTGTACAACAATATTCCCCTTCGTATTTTAATACAGAGGAAGATGAGGTGATCTAGCCAGCTCGGCATAGCTTCTGGCAATAAAAAAAAGAGTGTTATATTTGTAATGCTTGTATTATATTATATAATTAGTGGAATATTTGAGTGTAATTTTTTGTCTTAACATATTTTTTTTACAATTATTTTTTTATCAATTTTTTTCTATTTTTTGGCTACAAAAATAAGCTCTGTCAAAAGAAATCCGAGTTTTCGATCTGATTCTTCTAATTCCGGCCAATTCATCCGATTCCGATTCCACGGTCAAGTATCCAATTCTGATTCCGATTCTAAGTTTCAGAACCATGGTGGTATGAGAGATTAAAGATGATAATTACGATAGTAAATAATATATAATTGAATTAATTTTGTGTGGTACCTCTAGAATTAATTGTTTTTGAACAACAGAACGCTAGTTAGTCCGCTATTTGGTCGAATTTGACCCGAGTAAATTTTATTTTTGATAATTAATAACATCAATAAAATATATCATACACTTAAAATCTCATCTATTGAAGAAACATAAATTTGAATCTGCTGATTTATTTTGCAACAAAGTTCAATGTCATTTGGCTAAAAAGTATGGATTGTTTTGACATATATGTTTCAAAGTTTAATTCTGAAAACATCAATGCAACATTTATTCCCTGAGGGTATGTTTGGATGAAATGAGAATAGCTAGAACAGGGGCTATTCGAGAATAGAGGTTATTCGGAATAATAATGTGCATTCAAACAATAATTTTGTTATTCGGAATAGCTATAATAACTGTTATTCTCTATTCCTTGTAAATGTTGAAATAACTACTATTCGGAAGTATGAAAAGAGAGAAAAAAAATGTTTCCTTCTCGGATTTCCGCTAACACAGTTCCGAAATGACAAAGTTGACATCACTTTTGACATCTCCATGTCGTGATAATTCGTTTGAGATCCTACTTGCCTATTTTTCCTCTTAATTAGCATCTTGTTGACAATTTTTTTTATGTTACAACTATTTACTATTCCAAATGTACAATTCAAATAATATTTTTGCTAATCCGAATAGCATAATTTTCACACTAATATAAAAATCACTAACTTTTCACTATTCTCATCTACTAATCTCAAATTTTACTATTCTAACTATTCTAACTCGCATCCAAATATACCGTGATAGTTTAATGTCATTTGCCAAAACATGTATGGTTTCTTAATCTATGTTTTTTTCTGACGCCTTCCTCATTCTTCATATTAATTCACCAATAATTTTGCTATTCCATCACTCAGGTCACCATTTCATTTTGCCTTAATAAATCAGTACACATGCTTGATGTTTGTCGGCCAGCTAGCTAGGATAGCTCCGAGTATCTTATGCGGTACCAGAACTTTATTGGGGTCAGTCTAAAGTTCACGGGATTCTTTAAAAATTCGTGCAAGATTAAAACAAATGATTCGAACACGAAATCATCCAAATACATATTCATCTTTTTCGACACATCAATCAGGTTCTGGCTAGTCAAGTCATGTCTGCAGGATCTAAAGGATAAGTTCCATGTATAGATAGATATACATAAAATTTCGACACAAAATCAAAATTAAATTGATACCTGTTATTCCGAGATATTTGTGACAAAGACATGTTTTGCATGTATATATGGATATTTTGACAAATTTCCGGATATTATTTTGTATTTTTTTATCTTGACAAGACATGTTTTGTATATATACATATGTGGAAGAGATGTTTTGACAAGATATGAAAAAACATTTTGACCTCTGTTTTGTATATTATTGTTTTTTTCTTCACGAGTTGGTGGGTGGTATTAGCCACAGAAGACCAAAAACTTTGAAAGAGAGGTTCCACTACATTCTGACCGACTTCCTCCTTTCTTTTCAACTAAAAAAAAACAAAACTTCCTCCTTTCTTGCGCATCCTTTCCGCTCTTCTTCCTCTCCATTTCAAATATTCATGCGTTGCTCCGGTGATTTTTGTATTTGAAAACACATCCTCATTATTAGACGATTTTTTTTATTTACGATCTTTAAAAAAAAAACCATTTAACTCTATTTTCTGTAAATTCTATTTTTATCATCTCCGCAGTTTTAAACTACATGTCTTCAAGTCTATAAAATAATAAATATTCTAAATGATCATATAATGGGTACATAGTCTCAAGTCTCAATGTTCACATGGAGTCGGCAGCCAAAATATGTGAACTGCAATGGTTTAGACAAAATCAACATAGTACCTATTGTCACCTTTTACTATACCTTGGTAGCTGTATAATATATCCATATGGTTAAAGTATGTGTGAAACTATTCACCTACTAATCTATGATATATATTTGTATGGTTTCACATGTCCGATCTGCAGTCAATAACCCATTGAATCATATTCCTAGTCAAATTTAATCATAACATGTCCGAATCTGACATTTTATATAGCACATATATCGAGTTAATTTGAACTAATTAAAACGTTAACAGTCGTAACGTTTTTATTAGTTCATATATATTTGATGAATTTTTAGTTATGGGTCGGTCAAGTTTTACATCAACTTAAATATTATACACTCCCAATGTAAAATCATGAGAATATTTATATGCATCTGCCATTTTAAACGTTCAGTTTGAGGAACTTATTAATATGTCACATAAATATATTCTAAAGATCAACATAAGCTGGAATTATCATAAATATATATATATATATATATATATATAAGTAGAGTTAAAATGCACTATTGTTTTTGTGCTCCAATCATGCTCCACATCTTTTTTTTTGTTTTCAAAGTCCGAACAATCAATTCGAACATCTCAACATGATATTCATATTAACATGATATTCATATTAAAATGTGCTTTTTTAGATTGGTACAAAATCACTGTTTTGAATGGTCCAGAATTTTATGAAAACAGTGATTTTGTACCTATTTAAAAAAATAGTAAATTTTTTTTCAGAAAATATAAAATTTGGTCTCCAAGCACATTTTAATACAAAGATCATGGTGAACGGTTCGGATCGACTGTTCGGACTTTGAAAATGAAAATACGAATGTGGAGCATGATTGGAGTACAAAACCAATGGTGAATTTTAACCCTACTCTCTCTCTCTCTATATATAGTTAGCTTATCTATAGACTCATGCTGTATATACTATCTTATTTGTGGCCTTCTGTTTACACCCCTACGAATAATAGCATCATAAATATATTGTGATCCATCACTTCTACATGTTGCACTATATAGTACTATTTAATCAACTATATGTAAATGTGATAACAGTGATCAAAATAAAAAGATTCTTGAATATATGGAAAAAGAGTCAAATCAGTGACCACTTGCATGGATTGGTTATAAACATACATGGGCAAACAAAGAAACATGAAAAATATTTTGCAAAGTAAGATAGGCAATGTGGTATTGTCAGTTTGTGTTAAGCAAAAGCTGGACTTTTCTAAGTGAATTGAATTCATCAAAGAATGTTGTAATATTGCCTCATAGGATACTATTCTACATGTGAATATAGAACCCATAACCATACACTATTTCAAGTAAAAAGGTAACATATCTGAATGTGATAAAGCTAGTTATGCTTAGAATATCGTCAAGAAGGACCCCCCACATGGAGAATCTCAGTTCAAAGTCAAAGAGAAAGTTTAATACACTCCCACACCCCACGTGGCCTTTCCTTGGAAGGAGACAATGAAGAGTAGTGGGTTTTGGTATTGAATCTTACCCGTTTCAAAACCGCTTCGTTCCTATCCGGATATCCGATCCGTTTACATCATCATAGTAAGAGTATCTAATCTAATTTTATTTCAATTATAAATCTAAAATCTGGATTAAAGCATATTTTTAAGGGATCGACTAACAGTCCCCTCCATTCAGTCCCCTAAACGTCCCCCTAACTGTCAAAGTACAACTGTCAGTCCCCCATTCAACATACATTAATTCAGTCCCAAAATGGAAAGTATGAATACCTAAGATATGAAGTATTCATATATAATTCATCAAGTATTCATACCTAAGATATCAAGTATTAATTCACATACGGACTGGGGACCATTACTTTTCGGGGACAGTAACTGTCAGACTGCATTGGGGACCACAACCAAAAAGTCAAGTGGATCACACCACCAGTCCCCCATTCATTGATTAAATTAATTCACATACAAAATGGAAAGTATGAATACCTAAGATATCAAGTATTCATATATAATTCATCAAGTATTCATACCTAAGATATCAAGTATTTACTCTAAAAACTGGACACAATACTACTCATCTTTTACACGTTTTTCAAGGTAGTTTTTTTTTTCTCCATTCCTTCTAACCAATTTTTGGGACGATCTATGAGGAATTTTGCAAATCTAAAAACAAGAACGTTTTCTATTTTTTTTTCTCTTTCAAATGAGATCCATGATGATATACTTTTACACGTTTTTCAAGGTATCAAATATTCAAATATGAAAAGTATTCATACAAAATGGAAAGTATTCATACCTAACATATCAAATATTTATATATAATTAATCAAGTATTCATACTTAAGATATCAAGTATTTAAATCCAAAAAACTGGACTCAAATATGGAAAGTATTCATACAAAATGGAAAGTATTCATACCTAATTTATCAAATATTCATATATAATTCATCAAGTATTCATACTTATGATATCAAGTATTTAAAGAAAAAAACTGGACTCAACTTTTACACGTTTTACACGTTTTTCAAGGTGGTTCAATGATTGAAAAAGTTAGTTAGAATGGGGGGGACGTTTACGGGACTGGAGTGGGGGGGGGACTACATCTTTACTCTATTTTTAATTGCGGATAGTTGAGATACACAATTCCAGTACTAATTTGGTATTTATTTGGTATTATTTTGATCAAATCTTAATTACAAAACATTAAATACTAAATCTTAAACCCTAAACTGTAAATCCTAAAACCTACATCCTAAACCCTAAACATATATACAACTACAAAATTAAAAATTAAAATTAGGAGAGAAGAAGAAAACTTATCCGAAGTCAAAGAGATTCGTAGTAAAAATGAATTGTGGCTTGTTATCTCACGTCTGAGATATTTGGTTTCCTTGCTCACCATGAAAGGGAACTATAAGTACTTTTGTCTCTATGCATGTGACTTATGTTGAGCAGTTCGGGAATATCAAGAAGACTAATATCCCTTATACAACATCCTGTCGAATGTTGTATAAGTGATGATATCTGGTGGGCCTTGATGGAATAATATTATATATGCACACCACCATCAAATGGTTTTGAACGTGGATATAATAAGTATTCATATATCAAGTAAATATAGTCGATAAGATGGCAAGAATGACACGATCCTATCTTGCGCTTATCATTATAGATATCATACGATATTGGAAATGACACAGGCAGTGTTATGTATTGTCTACATTGGATCACGATATTGTCTTGCTACATATCGTCTGTATAATTGGATAGTCAAGGCGCATTTCTAGATGCTAACCTTGATCAATGGAAAGTCATCTGTTGGCAACATAATACAGATCCAAGCGGATTACACCTAAAAGGTCCATGGTCGAGATGCCTACGATTTTATATACCACTTGAGAACCTGTGAGATAATACGTATCGAACCTAAGTAATATTTTTTTTGAAGGTTGGCGGCGAAGGTTGCCACCAACGATATATTGATAAAAGAAATATTTACATATTTAACAAGGAAAGTAAACTCATTACTGAACTGAGCTACTCAATCCTATTTCTACCTAGCATATATTGCTGCAAGCAATGTACAAAATTTAATAACAAAAGATACGGATTTAAATGTTGTTAGACCACAGAAAGATATCAATAGTTGTATCATTATTAATAAAGACACAGGCCGCCTTTCGTTTGAGCGAACCTAAATAATATTAATGATTGTTTGCTTGCATGTTTATTTTTGTTGATTTTATTATTCATGTGATTGCTTGATTTATAGTGCTTGTTGATTAGCGTCCCGTTTGTTAATTGCGTGACTAATGCCGTATGCAAGTTGACTAATTAAGATAGTTATCTCCGACGAATATATTATGCACGCTCATAACAATCATTATCATGAATCTGTTTATTTGTCTTTTTCTTTGAATAAAAAAAGAAGTGTTGTTACATTTCTCTCCAGTTGATGTTTGAGATGCACTGTCTTGAATTCGACTTCATCACACCAAGTACAAAATACATAGTCACGGATTCAATTACAGCCGTAGAATAAACGGTACTTGTTTTTTAGAGTGTTGGCAGCCATCACCGTACAAATTGCATGACATCTCTTGAAATAAAATAGTTGTTCTACTTCTTCATTAGAGTTCCGACGATAACTCATATGCATGATATCGGTATTGGTAGCAATGCAAGCATGTAATTCATGTAATTAATACTGCTGTAAATAACGGTGTGCGCTCTTCAAATGGACAAATACCGCCAAACAATTAATCGATATGAGAATGATTAATAGTTTTCATTAAAATTATGTGTATATATTTATTAATTATTCAAAAAGATTTTTTTAACTCATCAAACTTATCAAATAAACTTAATTTAACTTAGTTCAAATATTATGACGTGACACTACGCTTATTTCTTTTTAACAACACATACGCACCTTAAATTTGTAAGTAATTAACAATTTTATTTAATCAGAAAATACATTTGAGAATTAAGCTTTTTCAAATACTAATAACATATTATTTGAAAAAAATGAAACATTCCATCGTAAAATAACTAAATTTGGTTTATAATGACTAGTTTCAAATATGAACATGTCGTACTAATCGAAAAAATTACATAAGTAAGAAAAAAATATATGGTAGATAAATAATTGAAGAATCAATCAATTTCAAAGGAAGTGACAAGAAAAACATATATAAAAAATATTGAATGTAATTCCAGACGCAAATAAAACTATAATACAGGATTTACGAAACATATTATCACAGTCACAAAAAAGGAATTTAAGATTAATCCATATGCGTGGTGTGGTATATATAGCTAACTAACAAGTTATTATATATCAAACCACAGTGCATGGTAGTATCATGCATTAAAATTAAATTTGCTAGAAGAGTCTTTGTTAGAAGACCATTTCTCACACTCAAAGAACAGTAGAATAGTATAATAATAGAATAATCTTTTGACTTTTTCTTAGAAGACCATGCATCATTCTCATTCTCACTCTATATATCCTCACAAAATTTTCCAGGATAGAATACAAGAATCAATATTGTCTTGTTAGAAGACCATTATTCTTCTTATGCTTTGAATTTGCAGCTGAAGAGTAAAGAGTACATAACTTGAGAAAGAGTAAAGAGCCAGCCAGATTTAACCATATATCTCTTTACTTGAAACTTGAAAGAGCAGCCATGGACAGGAGAGACATAGTTTTAATCTCTACCGAATCCCTAACGAGACAAAACCCCGACACCCCAATGGTCGTCCATGCCCAGGCGTACATCACTAAACACTCCAAACCGGGGCAGCTTCAGCCCACATCAGCTGATCCTGTAGGAGATGTGAATCCGAAATGGGACTATCCCCTCCGCTTCATTCTGATCACCAAATGTCCTCTGGAGGCAGCACATCTCCCAAATACCTCATCATCGATCTGATCACCACAATACCCGATGAAGGATTACATGTCATTGGCACATCACAAATCCTCTTGGAGAGTTTCCTTGCATCGGCCGGTAAGGGGGAAACCGCTCTGGTCAACTACTCATGTCCTGTGAGCACCGGAGGCTGCCTCAACTTCTCCTACAAGCTCGGAGACTACAGAAGCACAGCCGCCAGGATTGGCAAAAAAGCTGCACTGGTTGTCGTGGATGTCACTTTACAGAGCACCATTGGCGTTGGAATCAGCCACTTATTTGGGGGATGACGACAATAATTCATTAAATTACTGATTATATATTCTGGCCAAGAAAAACATATATAAAAAAAAATAAGGAAGGAAATTAAACAAGAGAGAGAAAGTACAAAAAGTACATAAACTTCAAGTACAACAAGTATATATGATGATGGTTTGTAGTTGCTTATATATATTCTGGCCACGCCAAGAAAAATTAGATGCATCAACTATTGAATGTTGAACCTGAAGCTTTCACGATGAATCACCTCTAGTAATTGATTCAAGTATGCTTTACTTTTGGAATTTAGCTCGTGCAATTAATTAATGAGAAATTGTGTTTTAGAAAAATATTATATATGTGGTTACTATTATTATCACAATTATTTTTAATATTTGGTTCAATAATGTTATTAATTATTCAGTTAATGATCTATTATTATCATTGGGTAGGCATAATGTAAGTATAATTTGACCAGGCACAAAATTTACAAAAAATCGTTCCACCGAACTTGAAAAACATGTGGCTTATATTGTTTAGTATAATAGCATTAATTTAATTTTATAAACATTATTGTTCAGTTTATTTGAATTTATCATGATTTGACATGGTTTAATAATAACGATTTTGATAACAATGATGACAAGGTCTGAACATTTTGAGAAGGCTGACAGTGGCTGTCAGTTACAAGTAAAATAACATTTTGAGTTCTTTAAGAGGAGTGAGTGCTTTAATTTGTATTATTGACTTCGTCATTAACAAACTCTCTTGAAAGCCTTTTATAATATTTTTTTTATATAGGCCTCTATGACTTTTCCACGCTTGGTGGCTTCCATGAAAGAGCCATAATAATAATTGTTGAAAATAATCCAAGTCAATAGCAAAGTGCATAAGAGATGCAGTTTTTAGAAGTTACGGTTTTGTTGCAGTTTTATTTTCTGTTAAGAATTAATTAAAAACTAATTGTAAACTTAGGCAGCAAGTTTTTTGTTTAGACATGTGCAGGAAGTAGTGGGTAGTTTCTTATTTAGTTTGTCATGTAGTGGGTTGGTTATAGTTGTGTATAGCAGCATTAGTGGAGTTATTGGGGTGCGAATTTAGGGATATGCACCATCTTAAATACTGTCTTTTCTGTTGATGAATTAATGAAGTTGTGAGAAAAATCCAGCGGCTGTGTTCTGTTTTTTTTTCTCTCTTTTCCGAAAAACTTCCAACAAAATTGGTATCAGAGCCAAAGGTGAGAGATCAAGGCAGATCCGACCATGGCAGAGAACATGAGCGTTTCGAATCCTTCGATTCCGCTGTTCAAGGGAGATAACTATGAGTTTTGGAGCACCAAGATACAAACTTTGCTCAAGTCGCAAGGTCTATGGGAATTGGTGGAGTCGGGAGCACCGGCCAATGATCCCACACCAACAGAAACATCGAAGCGCGATGCGAAGGCGCTGTTTTTCATTCAACAAGGTGTTGTTGACACGGTGTTCACAAAAATCGCAGCAGCGACATCGGCAAAGGAGGCATGGACAACACAGAAAACCGCCTTCCGGGGAAATTCAAAAGTTCTCGAGATAAGGCTACAAGGCTTGAGAAGAGAGTTCGAGACGTTGAACATGAATCAAGGCGAATCTGTTCAAGCGTTTCTCACAAGAGTCACATCCACCGTCAACCAAATCAAGAGTTGTGGTGAAGATCTCACAGAAAAGATCGTGGTTATTAAGGTGGTCCGCAGCCTTACAGCAAAATTCAACCATGTCGTGGCAGCGATCGAAGAATCCAAAGATCTGTCCAACTACACGTTTGATGAGTTGATGGGATCACTGCAAGTCCATGAAGTTCGTCTCAACCAATCAGAAGTGAAGGACGACATCAAAGTTTTCTATACCAAGGGCGATTCCTCAAGAAGCCAACAGCAAGGCAGAGGTAGAGGCCAAGGTTACAGCAGATGTCGAGGCAGTCAAGGCGGCAGAGGCAGAGGCAAGCCGAGTTACAATCAACCGCATTCTAATCAACCGAAGAAAGAAGTAGAATGCTACTATTGTCACAAGAAAGGGCATATGCAAGCCGATTGCTACAAGAAACAAAGAGAAGAAGGTCAAGACGTGGAGTGCTATTACTGCCACAAGCCCGGTCATGTGCAGGCCGACTGCTACAAGAAGAAAAGAGAAGAAGGACAAGCAAGTTTTGTTGAAGAGAAGAGCAATCAGGCACAGTTGTTCATGGCCAAAACCAATGAAAAATCAGATGTGAGTCAAATCTGGTTTTTGGACAGCGGGTGCTCAAACCATATGACGGGTTTCAAACATCTATTTGATGAATTAGATGAGTCATACAAGAAGGCAGTAAAGCTTGGTGACGATAAAGAGATTCATATTGAAGGAAAAGGAAGAGTAACCGTGCAGACCAGCAGTCACAATACACGGATGCTACATGATGTGTACTATATTCCTCAACTGTCCCAAAACCTACTCAGCATTGGTCAGATGATGGGCAGCGGGTGTACCATCAAGTTTGAAGGCGACA